>JAXIVH010001089.1:0-5000 GCA_036785325.1 Urophycis tenuis | reverse complement strand
ACGTGACATGACAGAAACGTATCCGGACTCAAGGCCCTCCGGCCGGCCACGAGGTCAACGACTCCCCCGGGGTTCGTTCGGCCTCCTTACTGACTCCCTCTGCTCAATTCAGACACCGCCTGTATTAGTTGTTGTCCGTCCTTAACGAATAGGCCTACAGGACGAGATGTGGCCCGGTGCATTCATACAGTGGACAACTCAAGAATAACACAAACGGCAACACTCGGTGTGTTACGTCTGTTTTAGCATCACCGAAAAAGTTTAGTTAAAAGGTGCGTTCACTTCAGTCGCAAAGTTGAAATAACGGCAACTTTAAGCGCGTCGTGCGCCGCTCCCCCCAAACAATGGTGGGGGTCTCATTCAACGCGTTCCACGCGTCTCATGTGATCGCAGCAAGGGTGAGTTTTTGTGTATAACCTCTGCATAACACTAGAGCTTATAGGTAACGGGGACTCCTTGTTACCGACTATTTGGCACACGGAGAGTGAATCAATAGAATGGTTGTCTTTAAAAATACATGAATTGTTCTCTTGAACATAAAGGCAGAACGTCATCGCTCTCTTGTGATCAAGATATGCTTTGAATCACACGTTATGTCTTCGAACCAAAGGGCCCAGCAGCCCTTGCGCACAATGCAAAACCTTTAAATACTTGCCCGCAGCATCAATCCATCACCCCCCGTGCGCATTTTAGTTTGAAAGTGATGTTCCCCTCGTATCAGTCTATTTTGAATAATAAATTAACACATATATAAATATGAAATATGAGGATAATGTCAATGGAGGTGAAGGTCAGTCTCTGGTCAGTCTCTGTCCTTAAATAGGGCGCCACATGTCTCCTTATCAACTTGAGCTCAACGCGTCTTTCTTGTGGCTGCGTCAGCTATGCAACCCGTGATCGTCAAATGCGCACTTCTGGGAAAATGTCCGTTGGGGCGACGTGATAGTGCTAGGGGGCCCTCGTTTCCCCTCGTGTAGGGCAGCGCTCACTGTAGACTTGATAAGCGAGCATGTGAGTGTAATATGGCGCAGTGTCCACAAGGGGTCGCTGTTGGGGTGTATGTTTGAGAGTGGATGCTGCGTTCGCCCACCTCTCAGCGATGCCAAACTCATCAACTGCTCTGTTCTCGCTGCGTGCAGCCAAATATGATTTCCTAATTAAAATGTCAAGACTGCTTTTGCACTGGAAATATATTTTTGGTTGCGTTTTTCTTTTAACACACAATTTAAATATTACAAACATGACCAAAACGTCAATCATTTGAATTATTTTTCAAGCTCATCGTCAGCTCTGCTTTTATGATATAAGTGTATCAATTAAAACAGAATGTAGTCGTCTAATGCACGGAATTCATTGCATTTTACTACACGGCATTTAGAAATAGATTGGGCTATATTTATCTGTTGCCATGGTGGAAATATGGTGGGCTCATGTACCGGCAGGCTATCTTTCTCGACTGTGATTTATTTGGCCTATTTGTTTAAACATCATCTGGACATTTTAAGCAGTGCATGGCCTCATTCACGTGTTTTTCCCATTCATGTTTTAACGCGCACAGCATCCTTTCTCTTCCCTTTCACACCTGTATGTCGAGCCCTCGCAGCGCCCCGGAGAGAAATGTGAGTTAGAGTCAACGCTGTGTTGTGTGTGTGTGTGTGTGTGTGTGTGTGTGTGTGTGTGTGTGCGCAGCGCGCGCGCGCGTCAGTTGGGAAACATGTTCCAACAGCGCGTTACATGATCTGCTGCTATTTCCAGTGTGCTGTAACCAGGCACCGCGCTGATATTAAGAGGAAATCAGCAGCATCCAGCCATGTGGTCGTCCGATGCTTTCAACGGGACGCAATTCGGCCACGCAACTCAAAGACCACTACTGAGGTACGCTTCCATTTCATTTGTTTACCCGGAGAGCAAATGAAAAAAAAAAAGCCAGACTATATACACGCAGAGCAAGTCATTTTAAAAAGGGGTTGATGGTGCCAGTTTACCTTAAAGCTTAGCGATGTTTTTTTTTTGCAAAGCTATTTAGGCGTCCTTTGCGTCCGTTCGTAAACAGGATTTGGCGCTTCATTGCAGCACCTTGACAGCAATGGACTGCGCTCCGCACGCAGCTTCAGATTAGACGTCGCAGAAGGAGTCAGCGCAACCAAGCGAGAAAGGATTACCGCTGTCACTTTGGAACAGCACTTCACAAATGCCGTGTTGTGCCTTATCTCCGCAATGTCGTCTTTATTTAGTCTTCTGCTTTGTAGACACTTTTTTTTTTTAAATTGTAACCACAGTCAGCCACAGCTCTGCGATCACTTGAGCGTTGCACACGTATTCTCCAGCCAGATAGCCTTAAAATGTGGACTCTGGCGGCACCATGCCAAAGACAAGAGAGGCATTAGGACCCCCGACCTTAAGAGGACAGCAGCAGCAGAAGAGGAAGAAGAAGAAGAAGAAGAAGAGGAGGAACACGAAGATGAAGGTAGACCGCGCGAGGAAGGGGACCGGCACGGGGGGCCACGCTGGGCTGTGTGTGAGCCTGCTGGCCGTGGCGGTGCTGTGGGGGGTCAGACCTGGGATGGCCCGGGGTCAGGGGTCACGGCGGCAGCGTGGCGGCCCAGAGCACGAGAGGAGGGTGCTGGCGCACATCCCCGGTGACATCATCATGGGGGCACTGTTCTCCGTCCACCACCAGCCCCCTGCGGACAAGGTACCCCTCTGCTGTGTGTGTCTGTGTGTGTGTGTGTGTGTGTGTGTGTGTGTGTGTGTAGCAGGTTCTGGGTTCGAGCCCCGTGCTCACTGTTCGCCTGTATAGAAATCCTTTATGATGTTAACCCTCAACAGCCCCTAATGGTTCTCTGTCTGAAATCATTGTCAGTCACTTTGGATACCAGTGTCTCTGGTCTTGACCAGATTGTAAATTGTAGGTGTGTGTGTGTGTGTGTGTGTGTGTGTGTGTGTGTGTGTGTGTGTGCGTGTGATTGTTTGTGTGTGTGTTTGGTATGTTTGTGCTTGCTTGCTTGCCTGCATGTGTATGTATGTATGTGTGTGTGTGTGTGTGTGTGTGTGTGTGTGTGTGGGGGGGGGGGAGGGTGGGGGGGGGGGTGGGGGAGGTGGGGGGTGTGTGTTGGTATATGTGAGTTATGGTTGTGCTTTCTTGCATGTATGTGTGTGTCAATGTGTGTGTGACACTGTGCGTCATTGTGATCTGATGACTCTGTGTGTGTGTGTGTGTGTGTGTGTATGTATGGGAGTTGTGGTTGGTATGTGTGAGTTATGGTTGTGCTTCTTGCATGTGTGTGTGTGTATCAATGTGTGTGTGAGACACTGTGCGAGATTGTGATCTGATGACTCTGTGTGTGTGTGTGTGTGTGTGTGTGTGAGGTGTGTGTGTGTGTGTGTGTGTGTGTGTGTGTGTGTGGTGTGTGTGTGTGGTGTTGTGTCGTGCGCGAACCCAGGTCCATGAGCGTAAGTGCGGGGCGGTGAGGGAGCAGTATGGCATCCAGAGGGTGGAGGCCATGATGCACACCCTGGACCTGATCAACGCAGACCCCTCCCTGCTGCCCAACATCACGCTGGGCTGTGAGATCAGGTCAGGGGTTCCGTCTACACTTCAGTGGTTCTGTAGCGCGGGGACCAAGTGTGGGAGGGGCTGGCGATACAACACCCGGGAACCATGAGCCCTCTGTCAGCTCATAGGGGTGATGTTGGCTCAGTGGGTAGAGCGGGTGGACAGAGCGGGTCGTCCAGCAACCGTATGGTCGGCAGTTCGATCCCTTCGATTATAGTCTTGAATGTTGAATGCTGATGTATGATGATGTGCAGCTGAGAAATTCAATTTCCTCGGGATAAATAAAGTATCTATCTATCTATCTATCGATTCCTCTCCTCCAACTGTCCACATGTCGAAGTGTCCTTGAGCAAGGCACCAAACCCCAATTTGCTCCCCGGGCGCTGAACTAGCAGCCACTGCTCCTATGTACTATAGGATGGGTCAAATGCAGAGAATAGATTTCGTTCCCATATCTAAAAAAATACTGGGGATGACTACAATTTAATCTAATCTAATTAATATACCATATTCATTATATATATTCACCACATGAGTCTGCTGTCTGCCCTGACTCTGTGGGCGTCGTCAGTCGGCCTTACTCTTGCATCCCATTGACGAGCCTCAGCCAGTCGGATCCCCGAGTGCCATGTATTCCAAAGTAAACACCGTTAGCTTTGGTTTTCTTCAGTTACCATTTCCGGTGTGTTAATCTAATCTAATTAAATATACCATATTCATTATATATATATTTCACCACATGAGTCTGCTGTCTGCCCCTGACTCTTGTGGGCGTCGTCAGTCGGCCTTACTCTGCATCACCATTGGACGAGCCTCAGCCAGTCGGATCCTCCGAGTGCCATGTATTCCAAAGTAAACACCGTTAGCCTTTGGTTTTCTTCAGTTACCATTTCCGGTGTGTGAAGTGAAACCTTATTGCCTTTATCGCATAAAGTTATTTTCAAAGCAGCGTGGACACGAAGGCCTTAACAAAGCCCTGGTAGAAATGTCAGAAGCTGCCACATGGTGGATCAGCAGATCCACCATGTGGAACTCCTTACCACCACCCGTGTCCCCTTCGCTCACATACCTCGCCCCGCCACCGCTCCGACACCCAGCAGCCCCCCTTCCGCGTGCTTCATCCCCCTCCCCCCTTTCTCCACAGGGACTCGTGCTGGCACTCTGCCGTGGCCCTCGAGCAGAGCATCGATGTTCATCAGAGGACATCGCTGGTGTCCAACGAGGAGGAGGAGAGCCAGGCCAAGTGCGCCGGGGAGGAAGGCTCCATGCTGATGCAGACCAAGAAGCCCATCGTGGGCCTGATCGGGCCCGGGTCCAGCTCCGTGGCCATCCAGGTCCAGAACCTCTCCTCCAGCTGTTCAACATCCCTCAGATAGCCTACTCTGCCACCAGCATGGACCTCAGCGACAAGGTCAGCCCCAGACCTCCCCCCAGCCGTGTTTTT
>JAXIVH010001088.1:25000-32731 GCA_036785325.1 Urophycis tenuis | reverse complement strand
GTCGGTGCGGGTGCTGGGCCTCTCGTTGGCCGGCCAATTGAAGGTGATGAGGCCTCCGCCCTTCCCGAAGATGTACGTGGTGCCGGCTGCAGACAGAGGGGGGGGGGGGGGGGGGGGGGGGAAGACAGGGGAGGAGACGGTCTTGAGGTTTTTTTTTTTTTGTGGTGGACACATTTTACATTCACATTGAGGGCGTTTGGCAGACGCTTTTATCCAAAGCGACATACAAAGAGTACATTTGTCATGAGAAAGTGAAACATTTCATTGCTGCTAATACAGTAAGAAAGTCACCGGAACAAGTTTCAAAGCATTTCAATTGCTAGATTAACCATTGCTAGTATACAACATCGCTGAATAAGTGCCAAGTTGCAAAGAGCGATTAAAGTGCCGAGACACCAAATACAACAGTACAACAAATAAGAGCATGAGGGTAGGGTTATGCAGGGTTCAGGTGAACTCTGAACAAGTCGGTCTTTAGTCTGGACACCACTTGGTTCTATATCATTACAGAATACATAGTGTTTATCATTCTTTTTTTGATGAAGGTGCTCACTGGTAACGTACTTTGTGATGAACCAATGGTTCCTGAGGATATGAAAGAAAGACATTCAACCAAAGCTCCCTCAAAGTCAAAGTAGGACAGGCTGCGGGAAACTAGTCCAACCCAGGCTACACTCCCACAGACATGCTAAGTTTGAACAATACATTCACATCTAGGTCATGAAAGTCATAAGTCACCATTCGTCCGTATTTCCTTCCCTGTCCAGAAACTGCAGGCAAAATGACTTATGAGTTAAATATAAGCCCCCTCAAATCCATACCCAAACACAAACACACACACACACACACACACACACACACACACACAGAACCACACACACACACACACACACACACACACACACACACACACACACACACACACACACACACACACAGACACACACACACAAACACGCACCCACACACACAATATAAAGTATGAAGAGTAATAAAGAATGCTGACATTATAAATAATGCCTTCATTTTGTGTTGTTATTTTATTTAGGTTTTCTTGCAGACCTTTGCAGACTGAATCCCCCTGCAAATTAAATGGCAGAATGTCAGAAAACCTGTGCACACAGATCTGCACACTCAAAAGCGAGAGATAGAGAGGAATACTGAGCATGATACTGAGAAAGAGAGAGACGGCATTCCAATTTCAGACTTTGGATTAGGGGAGCTGGAAGATCTTTTCTTAAAAAGCCGACAAGACAGTGGCATATTGTGTGTGTGTGTGTGTGTGGGGGGGGGGGGGGGGGGGGGTATGTGTATGTGTGTGTGCGTTCATATCTGTGCACAACAATTGCGCGACATAAATAAACCGGCTACTTATCAACATGCGCACACATACACTAAGTCACCCACATTTAGATGGCTACCTTATTTCTACTGATGCCATATATTTCAACACTTCAGTGCAGAAAACATGGTGATGTTCAGAGAGCACAACGCGCACACAAATGCTCTCAGGACATTTGCGCACGGTGAGCGCTATACATTGTTTGCTGTCTCTCCAGCCAGCTGGCTTTGCCGCTGTACCCTTGACTTCTACTTGTGTATCAATTAGTTAGATAGAACAAGCAGAACACTACAACATCTGGCCTCACATTTTGCATTTGACTGCGGCCAATGGAGGACCTGGTTTGGAAGCATGCCATGTTTTTTTTTTTTTTTTTTAGTTTTCATTTTCTTTGTTCATGGTTTCGGTTCAGTGGCCGAGCGGGGTGTTATGGGTGGGCTGAGATGGGAGATGGGGATGGGAGATGGCGCACGCACACCCCATCGCTGTTTCAACTGTTGAGCCGCCGCGGTCACCTGGATGGGAAGTCAAATTCACCAGCATCTCTCGTCATTGAGCTGTGTTTCAAACTCTTCGCTGCGCTGACTCGCTAATACAATTGCTGGCGGATGATTTTCTGTTCGGTATCACCTCCAGGGAGGCATTGGGTTGCGCTATATTGCTGAATAATGTATGCGATCATTACTCAATTAATTAGTGAAGACACAGTCGGGCTGTTATTGGCTCCCCTCGAGGGGGAAGTCTGGTGTTAGGCAACGAGATAATGCCACGGAGGAATGTATGTACTGTGATGTATGCAAAAGTATGTTTTCGGTCACATTACATAACTGATTGAAACAAACAAAATGAAAAATGTCAAACTTTAGACTGGAGAAAACTTGCAAACTGTGTGTGGTTGTTAGGGGAAAAAAACAAAGCTTTGCTTGAGGACAGCTTTAGATAAATTCTAAAGATTCTCATAGATTTTTTTTTTAAATCTTATGGAGGTTGCCTGTCAACTCTGACCCTGCAAAAAATACATCTGACCTTGGGAACGTTCCATGTGTAAAGATCACGCTCACTTTGGTACATTTGTGCATTTTTTTGGATACACTACCATTAAGCATTTAGCTTTTAAAGCTAGGTGTAAATTCACATGATGACAGACAATTGGTGCAGATAAAAGGCTAACTGCAAACAGCTCCACTTGCAAGGGGATTTTAGACATCTCTGAGTAATGCATTAACCAATACTGTATGGCATTCAAGCTACTAATGGGGTTTAAAACATTCAGATGTGGCATCAGCACAATTAACATTTCTCATGCTGATTACCTTCAAATAAGCCAGAACCGAGAATCCATTAGGAACACTGGCACCGGTGTCCCGGGGATGACACCGGTAGCACCTTTTGATAATCTCGTTTTCCCCTCAAGAACACTTTAAGACCAATTCACTAATGGTCGACCCCAAACCATTCACACAAGCCAATTCTTTTTCGTTTTCACTGTAATCAATTTTTTTTTAAATCTACTGCTCTCAATGCATCACACAACTATTTGCATAAAGAAAAGTTAAACCCGCGGTAAGTGGATGTGTAACACACCCGAAAGCACATCCAGGCACAGCCAGGCTGACATTCCAAATGGCTCCATTTGTTATTCTATCAGTCGACTCATTACAACCTACCTCAAGAGACCATTCTAGAGAAAAATGAATCTTCTTAAAAAGTTTTCTTGTTATCCAGATAACAAGAAAACTTTTTTCTCCTGTTCAGCTCTCCATCATGGATCTCACATCTTCACGGGATAACACATAAATGCTCATTAATGTTCCCGTGATCATTTTGTCAATGTTGTATTCATACTCCAGGAAATCTGAGAGTGGGTTTGCACCTGATTTCACACAATTATTTCATGTAATTTTTTTTAAATGTACACCTACCTACAAGCTAAAAATGTATACATATCAGCTGTGTGAAAACACACACACACACACACACACACACACACACACACACACACACACACACACACACAATCACACTTTAACAGTGTCAAAGCAATAATGCTTTGAACAGTTTCCCATTTAAAAACACAATTACCTGAGCTTAACAAAGCTTGGATGTCACTTTTTTTTTGGCTTGTGTCAGAGAAGAGCAAAGCGTGGATTCCATCTATGCTGCCAATTGCTGTGCAGGAAAATGCAATCCTTCTAGACACATTGTTATACATGAAAAAAAAAAAGCCAAGATGAGGATTCATATTTTGAGCCCAGAACACTTGCAGTCCAGTGCACGCCAGTCCACCTTTTTTCCGGTATTCAATGTGGTCAAAACAGATCACATTGAAAATTAAATGCCCAACATTACCGAGTTGATTTTTTCAAGTTCTAATTGTATCTGAAACAGAGTCGTATGATGACAGACTCAGGACTCAAGTTCCATTTCAGCAGAAGAAGTGCTGCCGTGGTTGCCAAATTCTTGTTTAATCCCACCACAATAAAGCCCATCATAGTCAGGCCAACACGAGATCCTCTGAGACACAAAACATAATTGTGTAATGATTGTGTTACTTCTATTGCTCCAGCTACTTTACACGCGGTGGCAGGCTGCTCAATTACTTCATAATAGATTTGTGAACGAGTCGCGGCAACGTGTTAAACTAAAAGTGTGAATGGAACCCTCCGATGATGAGTCTATTTACAGAGAACTTGTCGCCGGTGATGCAGGGCAAACTTAGCCACGGCTATTTTTGAAAGCTGGACTCTCAGCAAGACTCATACAACTCCTACTAAGACTATTACTGTAGCATTTACCCTTCGTAATACCCCCTATGGTCACACTGATGCACCTGCAAGTAATAACGGTGAGTGTAGATAGCCGGGATTAAAAAAGAAAACCAAACCTATCAATAGAAAAGATTTTTTTTTTTGGGAGTTAGGGAAGGTTATTCTGAAAGAATATAACATTTGTCACCAGAACGCACCCACAAAGTCCACAGTGGCAGCAGAGAAAATGCCCCCCCCCAAAAAAAGAAGCTGCTGAATGCAGAGGGAAGAAATGGGATTTTGATGGGAGCTGCTTCTGTAGGCGCCACCCATGAACCTTTTAAAGAAAGTCATTTTCGAAAGACACAACTCCCTGTTTCTCAGAAGGTATATCTTTCACGCCTCACTCAGCAGGGGTTATGGTGTGCTCAATTTGGCGTGCAAAAGTGGGAGCGCTGGTGAGAAATCAGCTGTGTTTTTATCGAGGTCTGGCCCACCTCAATATTGCAAAGCGATGGGTTTGGGGGCACGAATTATGATTGAGCCATGAAACAAGGTGAATCTTTCGCACTATTCTTTTTATGACAACGCCGTTATTGTGCCTGGACTATTTAGCGGTTCGCGAAAAACAAAACACGACTCAAATTTGACAACACTGAATTGAGTGCACTCGGCTGAGCATACACTCCTACTGTAAGTGGCCAATGTACATCTCATCACCAATCCTGTGAAGCAAACAAACGACATGCCCTCCCTCGGCTGAGGTTATTATGGTCGTGAAATGACGCAGAAATGCGTGCATCGCGGCACGGCATCGCTCCGTCTTCCCCGGATGGCGTGCGATGGCTCCGTGTAAATTGATTGTTGAACCTGGATCTTTAGCTTAATCTCGGATGTATAAAAGAGTCATGAAACAATTACTGGCGCTGAGTGATGATGAACCAAGCCTCGGAGCGCACCGTTCCGCGCACAGCTGGCCGCCGTTGCTATTGTTTACAAGTCCTGGAATACGACAGCTTGCCTCGCCATCTGCACGAGGGTGTGCGAGCGGCCAAGGTGGCACCGTTTCCTGACAGAGATAAAGCCTTTTTTTTTTTAGACATTTCATTTTGAGGCATTCGCTGCGGCCAGGGGTTGCCCCAGGACACACCGGGTTTCTTTAAACGATACCTAATCGACAATAGCTGGGCTTCAGAAGCCCTTCGCTGGGGGAAAGCCGGTGTCGACCGAGAGACGAGCGACGCCGTCAGCAGTCCTGCACCATGTGGTAAACACAATATTCTCACGTGCCAGCGTGATTATGGCGACAAAAGCAGGTAAGGGAGAATGCCTGTAATGTTGTTTACAGATAACCAACAGGATAGGAGGTGCGTCAGTATTCTTCAACTCTTCCTTTCAAACTTTTTGTTGCTGTTGTTGTTGTTGTTGTTGGTGGTGGTGGTTTTCTCCTTGTTATCCACACTGAGAAACACAGGAGAAGGCCAGAGGAACACAGCCGAACAGCGTGAGGTGCCTTTCTGGTGGGGCTGTGTCCAGGCATCCCGCGGGGCCCGATCCCAACACCAAGGGCAGAGCCGTTTATTCTGGCAAACGGCGAGCAGGTGATAAGGGGGGGGGGGGGGGGGCAAATTGCGACGGAATTCTTCTGCCGCGAAAAAAAACGGGAAAATAAACGGAGAAAAAGACCCTTGGCTCCGCGGGGCCACAGAAGCCTTCGTCCGATTGGATGAAACGCCATTTACAGAAAAAAAAAGAAAAAAAAAGAAAAAAAAAAAAAAAAAAAGCATCGCACAGTCAGTAACCGGTTGGCTCGGTCAACGCATTAGTCCGACTAAGCAATGCTTTGTAGACATGGGACTGGGAGCATTTAGAGGCACGCTATTTTCCAGTCTGGCGGTCGCCTGGCACCTGGACACCCTTTTGATCATTTCCCAGACGAGCGGCTGAAATAGTGTGCGGCTGTTTGGTTCACACTGGTCCCCCCCCCCCCGTGTGTCTCATCGCCTTATACTCTGACTTGGAAAGCGGCCTGGGTGACAACGCTCAGACGTTTTTCATACTGGGGTTTAAAGGAATAGCCCATAACCACTTTGACGTCGTCGCACAAAAAGGGCTAACGTCGATTCACTCTTCATTCCGGGGTTTACTTATCCGACACGTATCGTACTTTATCATTATTTGCAAGCTGTCACCCGGCTGTTGTGTCAGGCTCCTCGCCGCGGTCTGCGGTTTTCCTACGTTACCCAGAATGACTCAAATGCGTTACATATCGATACGCATCTCGGGCTCTGTTATTTATTGTGAAAGCTCGCCAGGAATTTGGCAGTGGTGCTTCTATAACACAATAGGCAACGCGGGTGATCAGATTCCTCCCGCGATGCCGAGACAGAGGCCCCTGTGTTGTTTGTCGTACGGGAGTTGCGCTAATATCTTACACTCTGATGGTCGGTCTCGCTACGGAGATAGGACTCTCCGAAGGTAAACCCCACTGTGAACGGCTGCAGCAATGTCTCCGCGTGACGTTAGTGCGTTACCACATAAATTAGAGTTTAGCTGCAGGAAAGTGAAATGCTACGCCAAACTGTGAAACTATTTGTGTCTGTCACCAATAGACACATCTTACAAATGTCAGTGTGGTTTAGCCTGTGGTAATCCTTTAACACAAAAGGTCCTGAGTCCTGACAAGCATACATATATAAAGATATCTCTTTAACTATGCTAACTTCAATCAATCACTGGTTCACTGGTGCATAAGTATACACACACACACACACACACACACACACACACACACACACACACACACACGTACACTGTGTGTGAATACTGGTGGCTGCTTCAATGGCTAAACTCAAATAAGCAGATGCAAATCAGGAGTTTTTCTCGAGCGCTGGAATGCAGTGGCACTAACCCAGGCTGTTGGTGCATAGAAGGATCAACAGCACACAACACAGAGAGAGAGAGAGAGAGAGAGAGAGAGAGAGAGAGAGAGAGAGAGAGAGAGAGAGAGAGAGAGAGAGAGAGAGAGAGAGAGAGAGAGAGACGGATTGGCAGGGGGCATCCACAGAGGCTGAGAGATAAAAGCTGGTTAAGGGAACGATGGAGAGAGAGGGAGAGGAACAGCGGGCGAGAGCGAGTGAGCGAGAGAAGAGAGAATGGGGAACGGGGTAATCCTCTGGGCGTGAGTCATAAAGACTGCGGCAATTTTACCTCTCTTCCCCTCTCTCTCTCATTCTCTCTCTCTCTCTCTCTTTGTCTGTGTCCCGCTATTATACTGTATCTGCCTATTCTTGCCTTCCTAAATCTGTCCATCCCTCCTGTCTCCCCTCTCCTCAGTGCATGGCATACAGGCCCGGGGGCTGTCTGTCTGCACTGATCTCACATCCTCCCTCCCTCCCTCCCTCCTTCGCTCGACTCCCTCAAATCCAACCTTCTGTGTTTGTCTCCCAGAATGCTCTCCCACCGCCTGCCTTTCCACTGTTTGTGTGCTGTCATATGTATTTGTCTTTCATTCACTCCCCCCCCTCTCTCTCTCTCTCTCTCTCTCTCTCTCTCTCTCTCTCTCTCTCTGTCTCTCCCTCTGTCTGTTGAACGTGGGTTGTTTACTGTGACAAGTGTCAGTTTCGGGGGGGGGGGGGGGGG
>JAXIVH010001088.1:15000-20000 GCA_036785325.1 Urophycis tenuis | reverse complement strand
AGGGAGTGCAGTCACGCCCGGGTTTGAAAGCAGCACCGACAAAAAAAACCCACAAAAAAAAAAAAAAAAATCCAGGAGGAATCGCGTGAACGAGGAGGCTTGCAAAATTGAACCCCCCTATCCTCAGAACTCAACGGAAAACAGAGATAGGGCAGACGTCCCGGTAATTGGACCCTTCCGCGGGTGCGGCTAAACGCGGCAAACTGCGCGCCAGACACGTCGCGTCAACATCATCCCTGACAGCGTCTACGCCAGGAGGGGAGCCATTAGGAGCGGGAGGAGAAGGTCAGGCCGGGCTCCATTTCACACTCCACCACGGGAACAAAAAGAGCCCCCCGAATCCAGTCGGACTAGCCAGACGCTTTGTCTCGGAAGGTTTCCCCCCCCCACGTTCGGGCGCCACGGCGTGGTGGACTTCTAGAACCGCTGGAGCCCAAGCGTATCCCCGGAGCAATCGCTCAAGGGGGTGGGGCACCACCTTGAGACGGGGGGCGGTCGGCACCAGACACAGGTGTTGCCAACCGTCGACCGGGTGCAGGGATGCGATAAACACCGCCCCAGCCTCGAAGAAGAAGAAGAAGAAGAATCACTCTTTTGATCCCGTGAGGGAAAGTTGGTCTCTGCATTTAACCCAATCGTGAATTAGTGGAAATACACTCAGCACACAGTGATGGTGAGGCACACAGTGAGGTGAAACACACTTATCCCGAGGCAGTGAGCTGCCAACAGCGGCGCTCGGGGAGCAGTGAAGTGCCTTGCTCACAGGCACTTCAGCCGTTCGTCATGGTCGGGGTTCGAACCGGCAACCCTCCGGTTACAAGTCCGAAGCCCTCACCAGTAGGCCGCGGCTGCCCCATCAAGGAGGAAAACCCTGAGTTTGCTGTGCGAGGTTCATCTCGAGGTCACCTCCCGGGTACTCTTTGGATACGGCTCCAGGCCATGACTGGGGTGGACGGGTTGCAGGCAACTTGGGCCGTGCGGCAACACGCCACCACCACGGAGCGTGGATCTATCGAACGCCGACTGACTTCCCGCCAAAGCTTGACGTCGCCGGCACGTCCCTGGCGGCCCGTGGGTATCGAGTGCCCCGCGGGCCTCGTGATTAGCCATCGCCTGTCATCACGATTTTGTCAGCGGTTGTCCCTTTGGTGTGAGAATTTCCCATCTCCCAATTAATATTTAATGGCAAAGTTCTCCATTAGTCTCGTTTGACAAAATGCCACGAAGTAGCGGCTCTAGAAATGATACGACCCTCGGCTGCTCTTTACATTCTTCTTGTTCTTTTGATTCTACGGCCACAAACTGACAAAAGTGCCCAAGCTTCTGACCAGTAGACGGTGGGAAACAGCGGAGAGCCTGTAGGACATCCACACGTGGCTTCCACCAAAAATAGAAAAAGACACAGAGAAAGAGAGAGACAGAGAGAAGTGGTTAGGGGCCGGAGTGCGTTGTTAGGTAATGATGAGGCTAAAACGAGGATGGCAGACAGGAAGTGAGAAGGATGTGTCTTGGGCAGTGAAAGAGTGAGATAATTAGCATGTCCCTGACAGGAGTGTTCCATTAGAGAATGGTCTCACTGTGAGAGGAAGGGGTGGGCTTGGGCATGACAAAGAGAGAGAAAGAGACAGAGGGACGGAGTGAAAGGGAGAGAAAGTACATTTGGCGAAGACCCTCATTTCATCAGATATGCGCACACACACACAATGTACACAAACACACAGAATGCATAAACGCACATGGACACACGTGTATACGTGTTGTGAGGGAGCACAACACGGGAACACACATACCAACATACACACTGGATAAATGTACTTTGCAATGGCCCCCTTTCCCAACAGGGGTTAGAATGATCACACCATCTGCTTCCCAGCAGCTCATCAAGCAACCATCACAGCTGGTATACACACACACACACACACACACACAAACCGAAAACACCCCACAAAAACGGCACAATCGAAACAAACCCCAAACTTCAGGTTCCGGGGTGCAGTTCCTTTATAACACAGTAACACAGTTTCAGTCTGTAACACTTCTTATCTCACAACTGCACACAGACAACTCAACACACAGACACACACGCACAGCACAGCTAACAACACAACCAGCAACCTTCTCTTTCGTTTTGGACGGAGGGTTCATTTTGGAGGGTGGGGACCAGCAGACCACTGGCTGCTGGTCTGGAGAGCGAGGCGCCGCGTGCTTTGTGTAGTGAAGCTAGCCATTACACACGCGTGTTGTGTTGCGGCCACATAGACATCTGCAGCGATGCTACGTTAGCGGGAGCTACATTAGCGATGCTACGTTAGCAGAGCTACGTTAGCGGGAGCTACGTTAGCGATGCTACGTTAGTGGAGCTACGTTAGCGGGAGCTATGTCAGCGCTGCTACGTTAGCAGAGCTACGTTAGTGAAGCTACGTTAGCAGAGCTAAGTTAATGAGAGCTATTAGCGGAGCTAAGTTAATGAGAGCTACGTTAGCGGAGCTACGTTAGCGATGCTACATTAGCAGAGTTACGTGGTCCACCTCAACGCAGGTGACGACGACGACGACGCGGCCGTTCTGTTAACGTCCGTGTTTGCGTTCGATTTCTTTATCGGAATTGCTGCCCGATCTCAGTGGCGATGAGGAGGACGTCTGGTTGTCTCATCGCCGTGCCGGACGGCAGGTGTGAGAAGAAGAGCCGCTCTAATTCACAGCACAACTTCAAATCGACTCAAATAATAAGGAAATAACCGCCGGAACGAAATCTTGCCACCGCCAAAGCGCATCAGAAGACAACGGCAAGGCTTTGGTAACGGGAGTGACGGCAGAGCAGACCATTTGAAGAAAAGGCAGTTGAAGGCAGCATGTAGAACTTCCTGAGTTGGTTTGATCATCGGGTGGCGCGGCAGCCCCCACGAGGGAACGCTGTTTCTCGAATGTCTGTAAACGGTCCAAATATCTGATTGTACTCGGCGTCACAGCGCGGGGGGGGGCATTGGGGAGTTCGGCTTCAATTTGCGCTTTCCGTTTTCTTACTTACTGTACTCAATGGGCATGGACAGCAACTGTCACATTACGCTCTGTGCTCTTCATGCACCTCCACCATTTTCTAGACCGGCTTACTTGGCATATGAGCCAGTAGCAGCCCCCAAATCACGTTGCCCTTTCCAGAGGTGTGTGTGTGTGCGTGTGTGTGTGTGTGTGTGTCTGTGTGTGCGTGCGTGCGTGTGTCTGTGTGTGTGCGTGTGCGCGTGCGTGCGTGTGTGTGTGTGTGTCACTGTTCCTACTTTCATTGCATGTGTAACTGTACGTTTCAGAAACCAGGCGGGGGTGGGGGGGCGTTATGCTTCTTGTCGGCAGTTTGTGACGAGAGTGCACGACTGCACATGATGTCACGTTGGGACAGTTCTGAGCAACACTTTGTGTGCCTGAGCATCGGCCAACGGGCACGCGTTTTTTTTTCTGGTGAGGGAAATGACGCGCGTTTACGCACACACGGGGACGATGAATCCACACGGGGAACAATGGATCCAAAACTCGGGGGCTTGTATGGGACAAGGACAAGACAAGGGATGAGACGTGGCGCATGGGGGGGGGGAGGGGGGTTAATTCAATAACGGGCTGCGCCGAGTTTCATGCGGCCGCGGCGCCACAAGATGGACGCCTTGAACTGAGCGAGGCCTTGATACATAATCCAACAGAAGCACAAGCGCTAATCTACAAACACGCAGACGCATGCAACCCCTGCACACGCCTTTGTCTGTCCTCACCCACGCACACACATACACACACACACACACACACAGACACACACACACAGACACACACCTACACACACACACACACAAGCACACACACACACAGACACACACCTACACACACACACACACACACACACACACAAGCACACACACAAACATACACACACACACACACACACACACACACACACAAGCACACACGCAAGTATTTCGCCATCTGGACGCCAGACAGTCCAGGTTGGCAAACTGACCTGAGCTCTTCAGAGAGAAGTGTGTTACAATATAAAGGGCCACCGCCGCCACAGCAGAAGGAGAGCACATCCTTTTAGGATCCGTTGAAGTTAACTGGAGGTCACGCCAACCAGAAGCTTTGCTCTACACAGCCTTGTAGATAAATTAAAGATCTTCAATTTGATCGGCCACTTTGGGGGTGTCTCCCGTAGCCCATTCGCTCGATATTTGCCAGACAATAGAAGTAAATGGCTTTATCCTGGATGACAACCAGCTGTGCTTTTGTGGCTGCAATTTCAATTCCATGATCATTCCATACAGTTTTCTACATTTCGTATAAATCGTTACAGAATTCTGTCATAGGACGTTATAACGTTCATACGGATGGAAACACCGTTTGTTTGCGTCATTCGACATGAGCCAAAGCCGAGCGTTGATGAAGCCATTCTTCATAATGATGATTCAGCACGCTAATGGTTCTGATTTGGCGTTGGGGCGTGTGTGTGTGTGTGTGTGTGTGTGTCTGTGAGGTATGTGCGGCAGCAGACGAAACGTAATCGGTGTTGTCAGCAGCTGAAAGTACCGAAAGGACATGAACACAAAGATGCTTGCGCACACAGCGACACACACACACACACACACACACACCTACACACACACACACACACACACACACACACACACACACACACACACACACACACACACACACACACACACACACACGTAGTGTTAACATGTTGCGTGGTTGCGGTGGGATGGAGCGTGTGCCATGTAGCGACTAATCCCCAGCACGAGGAGTTGGGTGTGTTTTCCAAACTAAGCGAAATATGAAATGAAGAGACAACATCACACGTCTCCTGATAATCTGCGGGTCGAGTATGTGTGTGATCACATGTCGATGTGTGTGTGTGCGTGCGTGTATGTGCGTGTGCGTGTGCGTGTGTGTGTGTGTGTGTGTGTGTGTGTGTGTGTCTGTGCGTGTGTCTACCTGAGTGTCTGACAGAGGCAGTTGAGCTGA
>JAXIVH010001088.1:0-10000 GCA_036785325.1 Urophycis tenuis | reverse complement strand
GTGAAGCTGATGCCAAGTGACAAGTGCAGACTCAGTAAAGAAGACAGAGATATCAAGCAAAGGCAAGCAGCCACTGACTACCCACCCCTGTCCGGACACCCAGAGTATTCCCGGGAGGATTTTCCCCTCCCTCTTATTTTTCTGGTAGTATTCGCTTGTTAAAAGGGATGAGCTAATTCACCGCTTTACTGGAAAGTTTGATCTTGGGTTTGTCCTGACGAATGATCCAGGAGAAGGACAAACGCACTTGGCCCAGAGTTTTTTTTCCAGCTGAGGGTGGGTATTTGTGGGACAGCTAAGCAAAGCAAAAAATAGAATCACAACAAATCACATTAACGGGGAAACGGGGCCTGACAGGTGGGCTGCTAGCCTTTACCATGTTCCCTTACCATACCCCCGTTGATCCAAAGGTTTGCTCAGTGTTTAGCTTAACTGCTGCTCTCGCCGTTTTGCAAGGCCTTATACACCGCTGTAACGCGAGCTAGGTCGACCATGACCATCGGGGGCAGGGAGAGTCATTTGTATATTCAGCGCACGGGGGAAACGGCGCTGCGATGCGCTGCGATGTGTTGATTTCCACCGCCTATAAACCTAATATTGCTCTTTGTCTTCCATCTTTGCTCAAGCTTCATCCATCCATCCTCAGACTCTCAGACTTTCCTCAGACATCAGACCTTTCCACAGTGTTGTGTTTTGATGTGGTTTCTGTGTAGATGTGTTGTTTTTTTCCATTATGACTTATGCCCAACGTGTCACCGGACCACAGCAGCGCTCAAATGATTGCTTCTTTAATGTGGCTGCGTAAGCACCACGCTAATTAGGATGACTCTGACAGTCCTAATGTCTTTCAACTGTGTGCACGCGTCACGCAGTTCATCAAAGTGACTGTTATGGATTCACTGTACAGATTTAAAGAGTGCACAGCAAAACATAATGAGCCAGCCATTATTTCTGCAGCAGAATTGTAATACACGATGTGATTTCGATTAATGACATAGCCGTTAATATAATCACAGATGATTATGTGGTGTGTTCCTGGTTTCGTCAG
This sequence comes from Urophycis tenuis, assembly GCA_036785325.1. Lineage (NCBI taxonomy): Eukaryota > Metazoa > Chordata > Actinopteri > Gadiformes > Phycidae > Urophycis > Urophycis tenuis. Next base: position 8,952 of record JAXIVH010001088.1, on the reverse strand, counting down.
CCGATTGCCGAACATGTGCTTGAATACATGTAGAATTGCAAACACGTATTAATGGTTTTTACAAGATTGGAAGTAGCTATTAAGCAGTACTAGCAGCTACTAACCTTGATAAGAAAAAAAAAACAAGTTTTAGGCTACTTTATAGAAAACTTTCCCCTAGTTATTTCCATGTTGATGTACTGAGCGTGACCATGTGGGATGGCGAGTGAGGCTCAGGCTGATTCCAGTGATACCTGCTCCAAGAGAAATGCATCAGCCACTCTGCCATCCCAGGAGACCGTCTAGCTTGAAAACCTTCTCAGACAGACGCAAAGAAAAGTGTTTCTTTGATGTTTCTTTCATGCTTTCTTTATCCCATTCCCCCCCCCCCCCCCCCCCCCCCCCCCCCCCCCCGCCCTCCAGATCCGGATCAATTACCTTCCTGTGTGTATACCCTAGCTGGGTTCTGTTTGTCTGGTGGTTGGCTCGTACCGGTAACCGCTGGACCAGCAGAACAGTCAGAGCAGAGGTCATCCAGTTAAGAGGAGACGCGGGTCTCCAGGCTGTCTGGCTAATCTCTCTCCCTTTCCCCATTTGGTTGAAACCCAAGGGTCCGACCCCGTATGTGAATACTTTGATGAAACAAAACATTTAACGAGTCATTCATGAACGCTGGCTGTTTCCTCAAGCGCATCATAAGGGAAAAAAAAAACAACAACAACATATTCTTGCATTGTTAAAAAAGAAACACAATACTATGTGGAAAAGCAGTCGAAAGTCCAAAAACGCCCTCATGCCAGACGTGCCATGAAAACTGTGCTCGCAGCGATCGTTGGGGAAAAGGGGATGAGGGGGGGGGGGGGGGGGGGGGGAACGTTCAGCCGTAAAAACATTCAGCCTCTCAAAGCCTCTAGAGCTCTGGCCTTTTACTGCGTAGCACGTGCACCCGCGTTTCTATTATAACTCATTAGCATGGATCGTGATGCAGGAAGACAACAAGGCTTTAATCAAACCACAGCACAGCTGAAACCAAACACTGGCCCCAGTGGTGTTGCTCCTTGATGGTTATTGTTTTGCAGGCTCCGCCCCCCCCCCCCCCCCCCCCCCCCCACCCCTCCCCCCGCCAGCCACAACAAACCGTAGCCGTACACTTAACCAGAGTGTGCGTCTCTTCGTCTCTTGAAAAGGTGACTGAACTTTGGGGCGGAGGGTGAATAGATACAGGACCACGGCTGAATCGAGTCTGTTTCACACTTGTACATAACAGATGTACAAGTGGCGTGGTGGTGGGGGGGGGGGGGGGGGTGGGGTAGATGTGCTGCTGCTGCTAGGGACTTGATAATGTAGTCCATTATTGTGTGCATCAAATGGATGTCAGCCTGGCACAGCCCAGCTTTGTCGGTGACTTCAAGATCATTACATCATTAGCAAATTTATGATCATTGACATTCGGGTGACAAAAACTGTGAAGAGCTTTCATCCTCCATTAAACAAAGAAAACAAAAAAAAACAAAAAAAAAAGGTAAAACCCCCTCCGAAAAAGGAGGAGGCAGAAAACATACTTCTAGCGTACTTCTCCTCAGCGAGGAGCCATTTTGATTCAGCATGCGTTGGTTCTGTCCAACTGGAGAGCAGCGGTGGAAACAAACACCGATTGCGGCAGTGTAACAAGCTGCATCATAAAGTAGGCAGCGCCAAGCGCCGCGAAACTAAAACCTTCCCCCCCGAAGGCTGCGTGGCTGACGCGCAGTTAAGCTTGAACGAGCTTCCCCATCTCACCCAAGGTCTTTGCTGAATTTGTAATTAAAAGTGTGTGTAGGGCTGAGTTGAGCACGGCGATGGTCTTGACTCAGCAACTTTACTGCAAACAAACATTCTGTTTGGTTTTCTGTTCGGCGCCGCCCGCAGCCTGTGTTCTCGGAGGCCACGTGTTTCGTTTTTTTTTTTTCCCCCGTCTCGTAGTAATCAGCCGCAGACTTTCGCTTTTGTCTGTGTGTGTGTGTGCGTGCGTGCGTGCATGTGCGTGCGTGCGTCTTGTTCAGCACTTAGCATCCAGAGAGGTCAGAGTTCAAGACACTGTAATTGGCTGGGTTTAGAAAAGAAAATCCTTGCAGTTGTATTGAAGTATAATAAAAAAAAAAAAGCCAAGAGTTCACAGCAAATCGTACTCATGCCGACTACATTTTCTTCAACCTCGTTATATTTCGTGTTATTTAAATACCTTACCTTACCTTAAATACTTTGGTGAGGACACGCACAGGCAATATACAAATTCTGCTTTTTAAATCAAAGTCTTTCTCTATTTCGTAACAAATTGGGAAACAATACAACTGAGAGCCTTGCCTGGCCACTCTGTCTACCCTAAAAACCTCTCCCTTGGATGGATACGTAATGGCCCCAGCTGTTCCGAGGGAAGAATAGCACGGCGCGTGCTACGATTGCCAGACTGATTATCACGACCGAGATTCCCCTAAATGAAATAAAAAAAACATTGATTAGCATAATTCTGTCTCCCTCCCAAGCATAATCTGTCCAATGAAATGTTATCTCCAGCCCCCCCCCCCCCCCCCCCCCTCCCCTCCCCCTCTGTAATTGAGCAAAGAGCCTGAGATTCTATCTTTAGATAATGAAAGCGGCATTGAGGGCTTCTGACAGAAGCTCTGCCCCCTCCCTCTGAACTTACCCCCCCCCCGCCCAGCGGACCCATTCACCGCACTCTACTATTACTGCCAATCAGGGAACGAACCTGATAGCATTGAGCGGAAAAAAAAAAAAAGTGGCACAATCAGAGGCTATTAACACCGAGACAGGACTCATCACCGAGTGGGGAACCGGGGAGAGAGAGAGAAGGCCCACTCAAACACCTCCGATTCTCAAATCACACCGGGTTCTCGGGCTTTCTCAAAAGTGTCCCATTTGTGCCAACGGCCGTCCTTTCGGATTTGTAAAGAACGACGAGGGGGCGATGAATTGCTTTAATTGCGCTGCGCTCGCTCGCGAGTGTCAGGTATATTTCGAGTCGGTCCGACGGTGTCGGTGGGGAGGTGGGGCAGCGGGGGTGGGGGGGGGGGGGGGGGGAGGGGGGAGGGGGAGGACGGGTGACTTACTGTGGCCGCCCCCGCAGCAGCGCGGGGGTCCGGTAGATTGACACCGGCGCTGACGAGCGGCGCCGGCCGCCGTGGAGCTGCCGCTGCTCGGGCTGAGCCGCGCGCAACGCCGGCGCCAGCTCGGGGTGACCGGCCGGCCTCCTCGCCCGCCGCCACCCCCACCGCCGCCACCGCCGCCGCCGCCGCCGGCGGGGACGGGTTGGCGGACGACCCGGCGATACATCCCAGAATCAGCAGCCACCGGGTCCAGGCCAACACGGGCGGCGGGACGCGGCGGGCGGCGGCAACGCGGGCGCCCGCTCCCGGGCGTCGGGGACATGGTCTCGGCCCGGGCGAGGGATCACAGAGGTGCGCGGCGCAGGGCGTGGCGGTTCCGAGGGGCGCCGGTCTCATGGTGGAGGACACCCCATAATAATAAGGACCAGTCCAGCCTCCGTCCGATCCCGCCTCCGCGACCTCACGCTTTTATGGCGACTCGGCTCCCAAACTCGCCGGGCCAGTAAAAGTTTGCGGCGTGTGCCGAGGAAGAAGCTCTGCGATGAATCTTAGGGTTCGGTTGGGCAGCGAGTCACAGAAACCACGCATCTGTTGGCGCCTCACTTTATTGCAGCTTCGGGAGCCTCAAAGTCTCAAATTTCAAATTTGACCATCCGCTAATCCTCTGTGGGGGGGGGGGATAAACTCACAGGACCCTTCCCTCCTCCTCATGCCATGGCACATCTGCGTGTTGTTTGTGGAGGTTTTCTGTTCCTTCGGAGACTCCTGTGTATTCCGTGAGCCTTCACAACACGCGTCCGCGCTCTGACCCGGCAGCAGCGGCGGCGGCAGGCGGCGGCGGGCAGCGCGCGTCGCCTGCAGGACCGGGCAACGCAGAAAGCTCTGCTCTCCTCTCGCACAGAAGCACTGCCCCGGCACAGAGCCGCGGCTCAACGTCTCTCCCCCAGCCCGCTGTCTCCCCCCGCGCGCTGACGTGTTGCGCTCTGCAAACAGTCCCGCTGACAGAGAGCACCGGGCTCTCCCTTCTCGCTTCCTTCTTCTGTCTTTTTTCCTCATAAAAAAACAAAAAAAACAAAACCAACCACCCTCACAGATCACACTTGGCAAAACAAACGCTTGAAAGCCATAGAGACAGACCTTTGCCGGCGGCTCCCGTGCAAACGGACAACACAGGAAGGAAAAGCCCAAACAATATCCATCGATCGAGTCCGGTGTCCTCCCCACTGTTTCTGCCTCATCTCCCGCGGTATTGCAATACGTCCGGGAGTTGGGACAACTGTGGCCACCGCGCGGACCAGAGTCATGCGAATGAAAAGAGCAAACCGGAAAAAATAAAAATAAAGAGAAAAAAAATTGCTTCAGCTCTTTTTGTTTTCCGTCTCTTCCCAAATGTTCTCAAAGGAGCATCACAGGTGTGTGCGTTCCTCTCCACTTTCCCGGGCAAGCTGTGGCTCACGCACCTGAACACACAAGAGTGCGGTGACAATATGTCTCTCTCTCTCTCTCCCGCTCTCTCTCTCCCGCCTCTCTCTCCCAGCCAGTGGAGAGCGAGGGAGAGAGACAGGAGGGGAGGCGATGGGAGGGAGCTGCTCAGGCAGTAAGTGGGAGAGCAGAGAGGGATATTGCAATGAAGTGGTGGGTAGATTTGGCTCAGGTAAAGTCATTGGCAATGGGATAGGAAGGTATTAGTGTACCAAAGTGTGCCTGTGTGTGTGTGTGTGTGTGTGTGTTGTGTGTGTGTGTGTGTGTGTGTGTGTGTGTGTGTGTGCGTGTGTGTGTGTGTGCGTGTGTGCCGGGGTGTGCGCGGAAAGATACAAATGGGCCATCTCATGCAAATCCCAATTGAGTGTACATAAAGAAAACTGGCTCCGAATCCAGAGAATAACAGCGGTCTCTTCAATGGGAAGGCAGCAACGAGGAAAAGGGAGAAAAGGAAGATTCACTTATCAAATGCTTAGACAACAGAAAGACTAAGTGAAACGGACCCCGTTCTAGTCAAGCAGTACGCACGGCACACGATGTGTGCGGATCACAACACCGACACACGCGCTCAACTCTGCAGCATGAAAACCGCTACCGAAATAACAGCGGACACAGCGAGGGAAATGATCCAAAACGGCAGCGTTGATTCTCAACAGCTTTTTCTCCTTTGACGTGACATTAGACAAATGGCTGTGGACAGGGCGGGACGTCTCGGCGCCTCCCGAAATAGGACAAAAAAAGAATTACCAAAGCTAACAAGCTTAGCGCACAACCTAGACACTACACTCGCACCAGCACTAGGACAAGGCTCGCGGAAATCAAATTAGCACAGTGATTTGGGAGCTATTTCGGGAAACCGTTTGTGACCGTTGTGCAGCATAGCCGATGTGACAGTGAGCACATCAGCCCTGGTCAGGAAACAGCGCCTCACAAAGACTTAATTCAATTCAGGTCTTGCAAGTGGGCAGGGGGGAGGGGGGGGGGGGGGTAGGGGGGGTTATGGTTGTCCCTTGAAAATATGTCCGACCATAACATGTCGAAATGGCTACATAATTAAATATCCTCTGCATTTTGAGAATGCAAAGCATCCAAAACCAAATGCATCAGAGGCACAGCAAATGCATATTGTAGAGCCGTGTCCCTCATCGTATCTGATAGATAATTGGAGTCGGAAACAACAGCGTACTGGATGGCATTCGTAATTGGGAGTTCTTGAGTCGCCGAGTGGAAATTTGTGTTCTAAGGGCATCCACTGAGGGGCGCTGTGGTGTTCAGGATCTCCTGTAACCACCATGTTTGAAGCGGAAGTAGAAACAGTATCCATGTTGAAAGCAAGGCCCAGGGGGCCCGAAGCTTTGGCTCGAAGCTTGAGGGAGCCTTAAGAGAAAGAGTGTGCAAACTAACTTCAAAAGTGTGCAAAAATTAAAAGAGAAGATTATTCTAAGATTATGCTATTTCCAGTGTGCATAGTAGATTGCCATTAGGAGTACTACCTCGAACCATCCATCTTGATTGAGGTGGATTTGGTATGCGACTAATTTGGCATAAGAATCACATAAATGGATCTAATATTCTGTATATTATTATCATCATCATCATCTTCATCATCATCGTCATCGTCATCATCATCATCATCATCATCAACAATAAAAATCCACTGAAAGGTGATGATAAACACTGAATCAACATTGCACAACAAAAAGGCAAAATGCTAGGTATGGTTGCAAGAATGTCCCAGTTCATGTCTTTTGCATTAACTTTAACAATAACTATAATGTATGCAGTACCTCATGTAATTGGGGGTGTGAAGGGAAGAAAAATTGCATCTCTAAAAAGGGTTGAAAACCAATATCTGTGTAGGTTAAGTATCTTGAAAACAACCCAGCAGACCCCGAAAGGTGCTCGTTCATCAAAATGGCTATTTTTCATCCCATTAAGCCAAGACACATGCGCTTCATTGAACACGTTTGGATTCGGGCAACACCCTGTTCAAGGGTTCCCTGCTAGCAGTGCGAAGGGAAAATACATAAAATATATTTTGATTAAGGCAATGGTGAATAACGAAGGTGATTTATGGAGCCCAATCATAAACATGTAACTGACTGAGAAATCATCCTCACATTTTGAATAAAACATGGGTTGATTGCCATGGGTGTGTGCAAAAGAGAAAAAAAAAAAAGAAATAGGTCACCCGAATCAATCATTTGCATTCCTGTTGTAGCCCTTTTGCTCTTCTATCAGCCTGTCTGAATAATTGTTTTGCCACCCATCAGCCATTAACTCCACTCGGAGATGTCATTTACAATGGAATGTGTCACGATTCCAGCTTCCTCTGTAGAACTTGGGAGACGTGTGACGCACCTTTAGAGAAGTCCCAGAAACAAAATGTGCACTATACCCACACACTGAGCAAACACAAAATGGAAACCAGGAAATGGACCCCTGACATCCCACGCAATAGCGTGACCCAAAGCTGTCTGCTCCAGCCCCTGGGTTTGAACACGTTGCAGACAACTTCTCTCACACCTACCCAAACATTTGTTGGTGTACATTGTGTTAACATCAAGGCACCATCACTGACAAAAGTGAAACATTTTTCCCCCCGCCGCGCTATTGCAAACGGGTTGCGTCAGTCCCTTCAGAGCGCTCAAAGACGTCAGGGTTTTTTTTGCCTCGACAGCTTGCGAGAAACTTTAAACACGTGTGTTGTGATGTGTTTCGGGCTCACGGAAATTGGACATGGCAAATATAGCATTGAGCTTCAAATGTCTCCGACAGAGGGTTTGCCAACTGACAGTCAACGTGTCAGTGCCTAAAACGTACCCTATTATCACAGCGTGAAATACCTTTAAATCTAAAATGCATTACAGACTTAGAGAGTGAATTTCCTTCATTCAACATAAGAAAAAAAAAACTGGAAGTGCTAAACTATCCGTCTCAAATCCTTTAATAGAGGTATATGGGCGAACAAACCAATCTGGCGGTCACAAATGAACAAAGGAAAGGTGAGAAAAGCCATCATGTTGAACTATTTGTGACATAAAAGAGACTTGCACTAAAAGAGACTTATATAAGAGAATTATGTGATGTCCATTAACTACTTAGGACTCATAATGACCGCGGCAGAGAGGGTGCAGACAATCAATGCAGTTGTCAGCCATGACAATTACAGTCAATAATCCCACTTGCAACTCATTAATGGTATGGCCTATTTTACATTGAGCTGTCGAGGTAAAGGCCTAGCTATTAATATCATGTGCTGCTTGGTTTAGCTATGGCGTAATTGAGACCACTGAGAAACTCTCATTGCTAATTGTTCAAATGACCCTTCTTATAAACAAGTGTCTTCATATTCATAAATGTTCATAGTTACTATTCTATATATATATACACTACAAAAAGATGCCATAAAGATGGGACATATTTCATTTTAAATACAATCTAAATCCATCAAACAAAAATAACAAAAAAAAAAAATATATATATATCAACTAAAATGTGTATGCAGTGTGTTGTACACACCATTCTTTTGCACACATGCTCCACATCAAATTCACCATCTGAACGGAGCTAACGAGAGCAATTCATCCCACATACAAACGCAACCAGGCAACGTGCGCCTATCAATATCAAACATGTCAGATGACATAAACGATGCCCCCCTCGGTGAAATGCATCAGCAGCAGAACCGACCCCGTCCCGTCGGTGAAGGGAGAGAGAGCACGGCTTTGGCCCGAGACCGCGTGGCTCCTACGTTCGCCGCGTCAGTCTAACCCTGAGCGTGTCACTCCCCTCATTCTTGACATACATATCATTGCTGTAATGAGAGCCTCATTTGCCTTCCACAGGAAAACTCGACCCCCAGGGAACGCAGTGGAGCCCCCCCCCCATGTTGGGAGAGCAGCGCCGGAGCGTCACTGTTCCAGATGAGGAACAAATGATTGCCAGTGAATCACCCCCACGCCGCCGCCGCCGCCGCCGCCGCGCCATGCTACACTGTTTAGCTGTTGTTTTCTCCACTGCAGAAAGCCTCTTATGGCTCATTCCCATCACGCGCACTTCTCCAGTTGGGCCGTCGACAATATGCGTCTCTCCCTCTTCTAGAGCAAACCAACTGAATAATACGGCTCTCAATGAAGCGGAAAAAAAAAAAAAACATGAATTCAAATTAGCCATGAATGACTCGACGTCCACTTGTGCTGGCGCTTTAAGGAGCAACTGACGTCGGCGTTCCGGTACGATGAAAAGCTGCGTTGGCGTCGAGCGCGACACGGGGTCCAAGTCCAGCCCTGTTGTCCCTGTGTGTATCGTGTTGTTCTACATTTCAAACCGCCCTTTTTTCGCACCGCTCGCAAACAAAGTAGGCTAGATGGCAGAACTGTAGCCG
>JAXIVH010001087.1:0-30000 GCA_036785325.1 Urophycis tenuis | reverse complement strand
AAATGGTTTCATTAGCTTTCGTTAAAAACAACAACGCGCGTGCGGGCGTGGTGATGGAGTCTGGTCGGTCTAGGCCTCCGGTCGTGACCTCTTGGTCCTGTGGGAATATGAGATTGAAACCCTTTTGCAGTCTTTAGGTTTCATTATACTAATTAGACTCCATATGTACCCTTATAATTTTCTCGGTAGTTGCATTATTTTGTAGCAATAATTTTTCTGAGAATTCATAAGGGAAAAAAATTGTAAAAATACAGGATAAAACATTTCTTTTAAAAGTGCACCAAATAATATGCATATGCCCATTTTAAAGGAGGCCCACTGTGTATAAGTTTTATTTACAGTATTTTTTGTGGCCAAAGGACAATTTACATTGCATCACATTTATTTATCTGATGCTTTTATTCAATGAAAAACCTACAATAAATGCTTCAAACCATACAACCCAGAAGCTGCACGAGTCATGCGAGTACATTCAAATAATCATATAATAATATAATGACAATCCTAGCCACACAGCTAACTGTTACAAACTTTAATTATTCTCAGGCCCTGTTCAATGGAACAGCATGTGCACTTTTTGTCTAAATTTTGCTTATTGTGCAAATAGTGTACTCCATTCAGATATTTCCCGTAACTTTTGCTAAACTGAACAAGACTCGGTTTCCCAGAAGGCAAAGCTGCAATGCCTCAACCAATGACTTTCTTCCGTACCAGGAACTGTTGTAGAAGAGGGTTGTCCCGTTGGTCTAACATACACTTCGAAGCGCGGGAAAGACAACCGTCAAAAAAGTGACAAATCCCGAATCTTCTGACGTCTTTATTCGGGTTCGGCGGCACCGTGCGACGCAGGTAGTTCATCTCCGACCTGCTGCTCACTCTGTTGCCACAGTAGACTCGTTAGTTTCGTACTTCTACATTTCATCTTCCACGTAGGGAAGAGGGACATTTGTGTCAATTGTATTGTTTGTTTTATATGTAGTATGAATTATTATGTATATACATGTACATGTTATAATATTAATATCTTGTTTTATGGTAAATAGACCGAGTTTGTGCAGGGTTCCTCGGGTGAATGAAACACTGACACCGTGTGGCCGGTGTATGTATTGCACACAAGAGATACGAGTTGAGAGATACTCACTCCTTTTGATTATTCCAAAAATAATGTCAACATGCGCCTAATAGAAAACGGCAAACTTCTTCTTATCCCAAAGTCCACATGCTCAGTTTTACAAATCATAAAAGTTAATATTTGGCCAGTCACCTCTCGTTCTTTTTCCTACTCAAAAATGTATTTGGCAAATGTTGGAGCTCGTGTGTATGTTTTGGTTCGGGTATGAATTTTTGTTGGTGTGTTTTTGTAAGGGCCCATGTGTGTGAAATATATATATATATATATATATATATATATATATATTATATATATATATAGAGAGAGAGAGAGAGAGAGAGAGAGAGAGAGAGAGAGAGAGAGAGAAAGAGAGATGGTCGACCTGATTATTTATCATGATGTAATTTCACCTCGCAGGTCTCCCATGTTTGGTCCTGATTGGCCCCGCCCCTTCCCCTTTATCCAGGCTGTATGTTCACGTCGGTGTGAATTGGTTTGCCACCGGGGCTTTCCAGCAGAGGTGATGGCAAGACATTAAACAGGTTGTGTATAATGATGTTATCGTAAAAACAGCTACCCTGTGGCGTCCCACACAGTCCTGTCATTAGAGCTAAAAACAAAACACACACGCATGCACACACACGCACGGCACGCAACGCCACACACACGCACACACACAGTTAACAGTATACATCCACACATACACTTTCCAGACACACAGAGCGTTATAACACACACCTCCACCGTTTCCCCTCGTCTTCGTCAAAGGTGAAGAATGCACCTTATTCCTCCAAAGGGCCGGATGAGAAAGTTGTTGCGAGATCTTGATTCTGTCCCGGGCTTAACGGTGTGTGATCATGGGGCTGTGGTGGCGAGGGCTTAACAGAGAAGGCTTAGCCTACTTAGCTTTAATCTACACCTATTGCTTTCTGCTGCTTGTTTTTTTTACTGGAAACTCCAGCGAAAGCGGGGTTGTGGGACACATTGTGCAGCTTCCCAGGGCCACACATGCTGGTGTGGGCTGTCAGCCATTACAGAGTGACTGTGGCCTCCGCAGACACCCGAAGGAAATGTTCAGAGTGAAAGCCAATGATCTGTGTACATTGATATTGTTATTCAGTTGAACGGAAAAAAAAAAAAAAAAAACGTACTATAGTCTGTAATTTGTTATATCATCTTTTGACTTTGAATCTTTTCAGTTCTGTCGTCCAGTTGAGAACATCTGTCTTGCGGTTTCTCCCTCCCTCTCCCAGGATCGTCTTGGCTCTCCAAGTCACACGGTGGAGGCGAGCCAGGGCCGGGGGGCTGAGGTCAGTGCGGGCAGGGGCCCCATGTCACCGCCGGGCCCAGAACCCCAGGTGCTGTCCCCGGTGGACGCCCAGGAGGTCCGGTTCTGGATGGAGAAGGCGGTGAATGCGGTGGCTGGAGGTCCGGAGACACCAGAGGGACAGCTGCCTTCATCTGGGTCGGCTCAGGGCCTTCCTCCAGACGCTGCTCGCACACATCCAGAACACGGTGAGGGAGGCGCGATGTTGTGAAGGAAAGGCCCGGAAGCATGCACTGGCCGTTGCCTTGTTTGCATGCTGACATTTGAAAATATGTCATTTTTCATGTTCATGTTTCTTTGACATCTTTACTTGTACATTTCTTTGCTGAAAGGCACTTTTAGTGTGTGTGTGTGTGCGTGTGTGTGAAAAACACTCGACCTATTCAATGTGATGTATTATTGACTTAATTAACCAAGCAGAAGTGTCTTCTGATTAATGATGCATTAAAACTATTATAAACACCGCTGAGCTTGACACACACATCTGCACCAATGCGCACAAAGTAACATAAACACACACAAACGCACACACATGCACACACACACACTTTTAGACACATCCATACAGACACACACTCAAATACACATAAACATACTGGCACATAATAAACGCATTCTCTCTCTCGCTCTCCTCTCCCTCTCCCTCTCCCTCTCCCTCTCTCTCTCCCTCTCTCTCTCCCCCGTCCCCCCTCTCGCCCGAGACATTTAGCGCCCGTCCAGCGCTGCCTGGTCTGGGCTAACAGAGGCCACTCTGTGCTGGCCAAGAGGCCATGTGTGTTTGGCTGGCAGCGCTGCGATGTTGAGTTAGCTAGGTAATAGCCGCAGGGGGACCTCCAGCGCTAACCTGATGTATCCCCGCATCAAGGCCAACAAATGTGAACCCAACAGCCGCAGGGGGGCAGTGGACCTGAGGCAGGGGGGGGGGGGGAGGCAGGAGACGTGTGAGGCTCCAGTGTTCTATGGACCATGCCCCCCTCTCTCTCTCTCGCTCTTTAGCTCTCAATTCAGTTCTCTCTCACGCTTACTCTCTCTCTCTCTCTCTCTCTCTCTTCTCTCCTCTCTCTCTCTCTCTCTCTTCTCTCTCTCTCTCTCTCTCTCTCTCTCTCTCTCTCTCTCTCCTCTCTCTCTCTCTCTCTCTCTCTCTCTCTCTCTCTCTCTCTCTCTCTCTCTCTCTCTCTCTCCTCTCTCTCTCTCGTGGCTTCTAGTCATTCTTTGATTAAGATGGTTTACAAATGTCGTTTTCAAACCAGAGCTAGCTCCAGTCCGTCCTGTCCTTCAAATCCCTTCACTAATCCAGTGTGTGCTTGCAGTCCATTCTGTTCACCCGTGATGTCGTCCGCTGGATTGTAATTTGCGGGTTTAAGGTAGAGGTACTACTAATCCCGGTGTTTATCGCTCTCCTAACGATCGCAGCAGATGACTACTGGCCGGCCAGCAGACTGTAGGGATGTGTGAATTTGTTGTTGAGTCTGTTTTATTCCTCTTTATGGGCCACTCGTTCAGCTCGCTTCCTCCGAGACGGGCATGTTTTTGTGATTATGTCACACAAAACATGTGTCCACCACACAGCCCAGTCGTCAGCGAGTGGACACGGCTTCCCGGCCGTCAATAGTGTCGATGGGGGCCATCCCCCCAAGTGCACAGGAAAGAGTTAAAGAAAATCCATTCTTGGAGGATCAATAAGCATCCCGTTCCCCTGTCTCCAGGATGAGAGGGACAGCAGCGGTCGGCTTGACTCCATCTCGTGGGCCGTGGACCGGTGACACTGCTCTGTCATGCACACGCATTCCTTCAAGCCAGTAAAGTGAATGTTATGGTTTCTCGTTAACCTCATTAACCGGCGCATTAGGCCAGGTGTGAACGATCTCGGGGTGTCGATATGTGTGTCATGGCTGAGCGAGGAGAAAAAAACAGGCAGAAAGGAGCGAATGGGGGAGCGAGGGCCACAGACCTTCATTTGATTCATATCCCCTTTTTTACTGGCAACCCCGTCATAACAAACACCTGCTGACTGTACCTGAGAACAGTTTGGCCGGGGCTTCGTTATGGAGAAATGTATTGTGTCTGTACTCTAGCCCAAAGAAGGCGCCGTGGCGTGGAGTATTCTCTCTAATGATCATCGGCTTCCCCGGCATCGACGACCCCGGGAACGCAACATGCACTCAGTCCCGGCAGAGCTCTGTCGCTTCTGACCTCTGACCTCTGATGGAGTGTCTGCCCGGACCCTCATTTGTTGGGGAGAAGATGCTGAGGGAGTGCAATGCTGACCTGACGTGGGCTTTGATGCTTTTATTTAGTTCGATACCTGAGACACTGTGCGTTCAGAACCACTCTCCGCCAGGACAACACTGTGATGGGCAAATGGCAATATTTAGCTTTCATCAGCAGACTCCTCCTGGAGGGCTCTCTATGGAGGGTGTTATCTCGAGACACCAGTGCTTCAAACATACGTTTACGTTGAGAACAGTCTTCATCATTTCGACAGCTGCCTATTTGTTTTAGTAATTTGTCAAAATAAAATATAAACCTATTTTCAAGCTGCAGCGTTTGCTGCTCCAAGCGTCAGAAGTCGTGTAGTTTATGTGGTGTCCCTAAATTGTCGGCACTCCTCCAGGTTTAATGACAGCAGTAATGTTTACCATCCATCATGTCTGCTGCGCTGATGTCGGGGCCCCCCTGTTAGTGAGCTCGCAGCCTGATCCCGGGGTGATATTAGACATGAGCCAGTGTCCGTATCATCTCTCTATTTCATTCCATCTTCTGATGATCACGTCCTGTGGCCAACATACATCCAGCAGCTTCGTTCCTCGGCCATCTGGCTTGAATCAGCGCTCCATTCAGTCTCCATTATTCATGAAGCACCCTGTTCGTTTGCAGACATTTCTTTGATAGGGACTTTGCGCTGATTGTCAACAATAATCTTTTTTTTCCTTCTTTATAAGGATTACACATTCTTGGTGATCTTATACTGCATTTACCGTAACAATAAACAGTCATGTACAACAAAAAGTGAAGTAATACAATAAATACAAATTCCTCCCTTACTGCATCATCCATCCATACACACACACCCACCCACACACACACACACACACACACACACCTGCACACGCACACATAGATCCAATCACTCACTCACACACACACACACATGCACACTGTGCTTATGTGCTGGAGTTCCCTGTTAGGATAGAGTTGCAGACAGTGGTGAGCATGTGGGCAAGGGGGTCAACGGCATGCTGTAGGGATGCAGGGACGGGGCTTCCAGCGAAACCTATTATAGCACCGCTTTCCATCACTGTGACCTCATCCACTGAAGCTACCTCGAGTTAATCTGGCTAACTGCTGTTTGTTGGAGCCCAAAGCTGTTTTAATTGCTGGGGGGTAGATCAGAAGAGCATAGCGCTGCCTGGTTGGTCTTCATCACATCATGGGCCTCCTGTGTTCCAAGTCTAATGGAATTCTCCTCAATTTCCCCCCCCCCCCCCCCCTCCTCCCCTCTCTCTTCAGATCAGAGTTCTAGTTTGCCTTGCTTTATTTGCTTAAAGTCATTTGCCGTTCGTTGTGACGTATTGACCCGAGACAAGTCCGCCATGAACACAAGGAACCCAAACCCTGTTTCCTCTCCCATCGCGCCAACCCACAGGACAGTAACTCGACTTCCCGTAAGACCTCACACTTTTTATGTAATCGCCATACTCTCAAACCCAGATGGTTCTGGCTAAAGAGGTCATTATATCACTTAAGGGTTTCTCATCGCCTCCTATCATATCCTGCCCTGTTCCCACACCGCAGCCCCCACTGTCTGTGTGCATGGCAGTGAAACAGCCAGAGACCTCTTTGTTACTGCAGGGCCACACTGCTTCAATTAAAACGGGCATATGTCAGATTTTGCTTGGCCCCGGGCCTTTTTCTTCACCGTGTTTTAAAGTGTTTGTTTACCCCCCTCTCTGCCCTCCAAGCTGTGCTGTCACTTTCTTCTAATTGGTTCATTGTGCTTTCGTTATGGGGCTGAATAATCTATACGTTCAAACATAAACATGTGTCCGGTACATCATGTCCATGTGTATGACAATACACACGCACACATCCACACACACTCACTGACACACACACACACACATGCAAACGCGCGCACACACCACACACACACACACACACACACACCGTGGTCAGCATGGTGGAACTCTGCCATAAAATAAGGCAATATAAAAGTCACACGATGCACATCTGCTGGTGTTATGTGCGCGGTTAATGTAGCCATATAATGGACAATGTCCTGTAATGATGTTGAGTGTTTGCGGAACACTCAATGCGGACGAAACAATAACAAACAGGAACACGATGGGATATTGCTGAACCTCGTTGGGTTCCGTTTCTAGGCTGCAGGAAGAACAGCAGCAGAGTCAACAAGAACACCAGCAATATTGACCAAGTCTTCAACTGTTCACATGCACCCTGCTCTCTCTCCTAACTATAATGGTCCCCATTCCGCCTCATCCTCAGACATGAACGCAGACCGCAGAGGGCGGCAGTCGCTCAGTGGGTAGAGCGGGGTGGACAGAGCGGGTCGTCCACTAACCCGTAGGGAACGGCGGTTCGATCCCCTTGATCCCCTCCTCCTCCTCCTCCAACTGTCCACATGTCACACCCCACAAATGTACTGATTGTAAGTCGCTTTGGACAAAAGCGTCTGCTGAATGCCCCCTTGTAGAGCGTGTGTCTCAACAGGTTTATATTCTATTGTTACCTGCCAGGGCTCGAGTCTGCCACCCTGACGTTCACACACTGCTGTCTCCCGTCTGTGTGTCTCTAGAGCTCCACCAGCGAGGGCCATGCTGAGGCTTCCTTCCTGGGCCAGCTGCTGGGTCGCCTCTGCTGGATGCCTCACGTCACCGCTGATGGTAGGCAGCCTCTCCCTGGACGTCTGGGCTCTCTCGCGTCACGGGGGACTCCTGCTGTGGCTGTTAAGTCATGGAGGAGATGCGTGTTTATCCAACGCAACTTAATAATATAATACATGTAATGTTAAGTAATTGCATTTGTAACGCTTTCAATTCGTTTACGTAGCGAGTGTGTGTGTGGGGATATCACACCTCATCCACTACCAGTTTTGTAACCACTTGGGTAATGGCAGCTAGTGGGCCTGAGCACCCGCCGCCACACACAGGCAGTCACGATGGAGAGGCGAGGGATGATGCAATCCACCGTGTGATGATGAGGTGGCCATGTTGGTATAAGAGCCAGGTTGGGACTCTGGCCGGGACATGGGGCTTAGCGCCCTCTTCTGGCCCTCCGACACCACTACCAGCACGTGGTCTCCCGCCCAAGGACCCACAGGCCGGTTTTAGCTTCCAAAGAAAACCAGCAGGGCAAGGCAGATACAGGGGATGGGTGCATCTTGCTCAGGGATGTTTATAAGTTGTGGACATTTTGGGATCAAATCCAGTACCTTTGACTGGGACCGGAGCATCCTAACAGCCACCACACTACCCTGTGAATGCCCGCCCAGTCATACAAATACAGGATTCCCGTCTCCGCCACTGTAAAAACTATGAGTCATGGAGGACGTAATAAGCTGGAAGGATTCTGAAATCAAACTTTACTTTTTGGTATGAGAAGGAAACTAGATGTGAATTCATACAGAACGAGCAGTTTTTCAGTTGGAATTGTAATACGTGAATTCGTCTAAGTCACGAACCTCTCAGTTCATTTTCAATGAGGGGCCTTAATCACCCAGAATGCCTCTGAACATGATTGGACTGACCTTCAACCAATCAGAGCAACAGAGCAAAGAAACAGCAGCCATCTTGGTTGTTTATGAAAATAAAGTTCCCATAAGGATCTGTACAGTCATCGTGTAAAACCTGCTCCACATTAGATGATGGGTTGTGATTGGGCCCGGTCTGCCAGAACCAGGGGTGGGGGTTGGGTGGGGGGGGGGCAGAATCATAGGCCAGAGCAAATAACACATGAGGTCAGGGATTCCTCTTGTTCCATGGCCAACGCTACAGGGCAACATTGGTCTCCTGGTATCTTCATGTTCACGTCCTGCTCTCACCTCCTCCTGAAGCCAGTGAGATGGGCCTAATCCCCTGGACCTGCTGTGGTTCTGTGTCCAGCTGTGTGCCGCAGGCTGCTGCTCCAGAGTCTGTGGACTCTGTCCTCCGATGAGACCGGGGAGTCCTGTGGAAACCAGAGCCAACCAGTGGATACGGGTACAGCTGATACAGCTTCACGCACAGTCATCGTTATTAATAATGAGTTAAATGCAACATATAGTCATTACTATTACCGGTAGTATGAATTAATGCACTGTATAGTCATTATTATTAGTATGAATGAATGCACAGTATAGTCACTACTATTAGTATGAATTAATGCACATTATAGTCATTACTATTAGTATGAATTAATGCACAGTATATTCATTACTATTAGTATGAATGAATGCAACATATAGTCATTATTAGTATGAATTAATGCACAGTATAGTCATTATTATTAGTATGAATTAATGCACAGTATAGTCATTACTATTAGTATGAATTAATGCACATTATAGTCATTACTATTAGTATGAATTAATGCACGTTATAGTCATTACTATTAGTATGAATTAATGCACAGTATATTCATTACTATTAGTATGAATGAATGCAACATATAGTCATTATTATTAGTATGAATGAATGCACAGTATAGTCATTACTATTAGTATGAATTAATGCACATTATAGTCATTACTATTAGTATGAATTAATGCACAGTATATTCATTACTATTAGTATGAATGAATGCAACATATAGTCATTATTAGTATGAATTAATGCACAGTATAGTCATTATTATTAGTATGAATTAATGCACAGTATAGTCATTACTATTAGTATGAGTTAATGCAACATATAGTCATTATTAGTATGAGTTAATGCACAGTATAGTCATTATTATTAGTATGAATTAATGCACAGTATATGTCTCGGGACACATCATGTCTTGTGCACGAGGCCCATAAAACAATGAAGAGGTATACAGTATAAGTCTTTTGGACCAACTTGGTTGACTATTTTTGTATGAAAGATGAATTGTGTTTTTTATTTTGTCTTTTGTGATTTTTTGCGATTTCTTTTGCTTTCAGGGCGAATTCCTTTGGTTTAGCTAGATTGTCTTAAAGAATATTCTCTTCATCATCGTTGCTTCGATCTTGTTTTAACTTAATAACCTAGTAGGATATGTAACCGTGAACCCGACTATAGCGTGACGAAGAACGACCCAAACCGGACCCGCGTGACCGTAGCCTTCCACACGCACAGCCCCACCGGCCGGGGCCTGAACAGAACCAGACCGTTCTACGAGTGAATCAGTGCTTGTTCATTAGCGCCAGCCCCGTCGTCTCTGGGTCTCTCGTCAGTTTGATACATTAATTCATCGATAAATCAGACAAGTGAGACTTTCTGTCGATGCTCGGTGTTGAACTGGTTACAATAACATTGTTCTGCACGCAGCCTCTCCGAGACTGAGGCAGGCTGCAGGAGGATCCTGTAACGGCCAAATCACTGGAAGAAAGCTGGACGGGATTTACCCCTAATCAGATAAAAGAAGAGGGTAGTTTATTAATCTCAGCAATACTGTTATGGCCAAGTATTAAGATGCCATCCTTTTGATTTCATAGCATAGATTCATGTTTTAGCATCTCAGTACTTGGCTACGGTCCCCAGAAACACAGTTTATTAAGCTTCACCGTGCTTTCAATAACCTATTATTAAACTGTGTTTCTCCTGTTATTGTTCTGCGGCTCAACAGTCCCCCTGGTTTCTGAGAGCCGCCTGGAGCTCTGATGGAAGTAGAGAGCAGGCATCCTCGCGGTTGCGTGTTTGAATCCCGGCCAGAAGGTGCCGGGGTTCAGCCCTGATCTCCACGCTGTCTGTAAACAAGATGCGTAACCCCCATCTGCTCATTAATACTTCATATTCATACTCATATTCGGGCAAGTTCCTGTCTATAAAGCTACAGTCGCGAATAGCTGTCTATAAAAGATCTGCTGAGTGACGTCGGCGTGCCTGAAGCTGGTGTCAGGACTGCTGTTGTCAGTGTTCCTCTCAGGTGCCGGCTGCAGTAAGTGGTGGTTGTGCAGCAGGTTTTTCCCCCCGGTGGGTCAGGACACCGCGTGAGATCCTGATCCGCTTCCATAAAAAAACAGAAATCCTTTCATTTGAACCGTCCTCGTCGTCCTAAGACCCTCTGATATTTGAGCTGTGTGCTAACGACATGATAACAGGCTGAGTGACAGCTTTAATGCCAGCCAAGGAAGCCCTCTTGAACAGAGGATGAAACTCTTATTCACTCCCTCCTGGCTGTTAGGCCTTTCTGTCCTCATTCATTTTTAATAGGCCTGTGAGTACCACCCGGTCTCTTCCTCCTATGGAGGGAGTTGATGATGAAAGGATGAACAATGCCTCTTTAGTTCAGTCAGCCCTTTTCCTAAACCTAAATATATCAAAGCCCTTTGAATTGTTTGATGGTTCCAGGGCCACAAAACGAGCAAATTAATCATACAGGATGCGGAGAAGGTATCAGTCTTCTCCAGGGTTTGAACAGATGGCTCACGGTAAACATCAGGGAACCCTTACACTTCTGCAAGATTAACTCTGCTGGGTGTTTGCATTCTTTTGATTATTTTACAATCCAATGAACTGTTTTATAATTAAAGCAGTGCCGTTCAGTGTAGATCCGAGCTCTGCCAAAGGGTCTGACCTTTTGGATGAAAAGGCAGAGTGAACAAATTGCATGGTATGGGTCTCTCTGTGGGTCATGTGTGTATTCAGGTATCTGTGTGTGTATGTGTGTGTGTGTGTGTACACAGTGTTTACATTGGTGTCTGTGCGTTGGATCTGTTGGGTTTACGGAACCATTTGCAAATGACCGCGTCTGAAACCGGAAAAAATGCCTCAGGCCAAATTGTGACAAAACAAACAATCCAAGAAATATGGCTGAGTGTGTATGACAATATGGGACATATAATGGAATAACTTACAATATACTACCATATTTCTGGACCACAGATTATACATTCCAGTCCCTGTGATGTATAATCAATGTTGTATACGTCAGATGGGTTTGGCCTGGTTATGAAGCTGGTCAGCTACACTGTGGGGATTTGGGATGTAATCAGCCCATACCTCCAAATGTAAAGTCTCAGAAGGCAGCGCTCAGACCTAGAGCCAAGCCTTCTCCCGTTCCTCGGCTCTTCAAATCCTTTGTGTGGCTGCCCTCAGATAACACAGGGGTTGAAAATAAACACAAAAGTTCACCCCAACCCTAGTGTAGTCTGAAAGGAGGAGGCAGATAGATGTTTGGGTTGTAGAGATGGTTGCTCTCTCTCTCTCGATCGTTCTCTCTCTCGCTCTCTATCTCTCTCTTTATGTTGTTGTTGTTGTTGTTAAGCTTGCTGTGTTGCGCCCCTCGTCTTGGAATGCAGAATGCGGCCTGTTTGTGATTAGCTCCATCTGATCTGGTTCCCTGGGCATTGTAGTCTCGCTGCCTGAGTAATGAGCTGACGGTCTGGAGCTAAGTGCCGTCCTAAGCCCCCTCGCACAGCCTGGAAACAGGGATCCTTTGACATTTGCCTTTTGTGGCGCAGCGTACTGTAGATGCACTCCGAGCAACCCCTCACATACACAATGTGTTTCGAGCACCGCAGGATAGGGATCGGGTTTGCGGGGACCGAAAGAAAACACAGTGTTGTGTGAGGACCACCTACTCCCGTGTCTGATGGGCTCGGTGGGTCTGGAGACCGGCGAACAACAGGGGTGTATTGTTACTCCCCGTTTGGTCCTCTGGTTCACTCTGCGTGGACCTTGATGGACACTTACAAGACACGTATGTTCTGCCGGACCTTTCCCTGAGCGTGCGTTTCCCTGAAGGTGCTCTGCCCAGCAGCCGCCTGGTCTCTCGTCCCCCCGTAGCTCCCGGAGACGTTCAGACCGTCTCCACCTCCAGCAGTCTGTTCTTCATCCCCTCGCTGTGTTTTAGACGGTGCTGCTGTCGACAAGCCCCCCCCCCCCCCCGTAGCTCAGCGTCCCGTCGCGTGACGCTCTAATCGCCGCCTTCCATCGGTTCCTGCGCAGCGTGAGAATCGCCGGACCACCGTGGTGCCGGTGAGGTCGCTGGGGAACATGAAAGCACATCAAACGCACACGTCGCCGCGCTCTGGTGCGTGTCTTCTGTGAGTCACGCAGAGCCGAACCGCTGTGGGCCCCGGCAGTCGCTTGGAACGCCCGGTCGCGGTCCCGGGTTGTTTAGACTCTCACATGGAATTCTGGGGTTTGCAGTTCGCGGAGGGGAACGGCACGCCAGCTTTCTCTACTTCTGTGTGGCCCGCTGACCGGTGTCTTAAATCCCAGCTAAACCCCCCCCCCCTCCCCTCTCTTGTCCTGATTTACAGCTTGTTGCGGGGTTCGAGACCGGGGGTTCAACTGTGATGTACTGTTGTGAAGGCCGTTTAGTTCCTAGCGGTTTGGAACGACGGAGGAGAGATGGAACGACCCCAGTCGCCATGAAATCCAGGATTTTTTTTTTTTTTTTTTGCGTTTTCATTCCTCATCCCTCAGACCTTGGCTGTGGTGTCTCCCGCGCTCCTTCCTGGAGCGTTCCCTCGCCACCTCCCTGCCCCCCCCCCCCCCCCCCCCCCACTCTGCTGCTCTCAGCTGAGGACGTCGAGGCTCCACCAGAGCCTCTCATTGGTTTCGGAGAATTCCGCCGTGGCTTTGTAATTGTTACCAGCAGGACGCGGCGCCCGCTGAGGCCCGGCCCCATCCCTTGATTAGTGCGTGTTTTTACCATCTTCTGTTTCACTGTTAAGAGTCATGGCGGGATCTCTGCCATGCCTGCAGCCTGTCCGGTGCCCACCCCCCTCCCCCCCCCCCCCCCCCCCCACCCCCGCCCAAAACCAGCGTGGTTTGGAGGAACCCGTGACCTGAAATATGTGCCCCCATCTGTCCACTCGACTGCTGGCTTTGCCGCGCCCTGTCTTTTATAGTCTTTGCAAATGGTGGCCGCGGTGTTGTGTGAGCCTGAGGCTGAGCCTCTCTCCCTGGCTCTCTTGCTTTCACTCACTCACTCACTCACTCACTCACTCAACTCTCTCTCAGTCTCTCTTACTCTCTTTTTTTCTCCTTTACGTCTCATCTGCCTTTATTCTCTCTCTCTTACTTGCCCTACTCTACTCTCTCTGTACTGTCTCTCTCTTACTGGCCCTACTCTGTCTCTCTATTCTCTCTCTCTCTCTCTCTCTCTCTCTCTCTCTCTCTCTCTCTCTCTCTCTCTCTCTCTCTCTCTCTCTCTGTATATATGTGTGTGTGTGTGTGTGTTTGAGTGGTTGTGCGTGTACGTGGATGTGCGGGGTTCTTCAGAGGCAGCTCAGATGGTAGTGATTGCGCTGGTTGTCAGAGACCAGAGTGTAAGCAATCCTAGCGTGCTGTAGAGCTTGGCTACAGAAACCACACCACCCCCACCCCCACCACCACCCCCACCCCCACCACCACGTCCTCCGCCCGCCGCCTCCTCCACCCAGCAGCGCTGCAGAGCTCTCGTAGTCTTCATCACCCCTTGATTTCTCCTTTATAGTCCTCAGCCTTGTTCTCGGCCCGTCCTCTTCTCTTCATTGGGTGTGGGATTGTTGTGCATTTCATTTGTAAGCTAATGTGTGTGCTTGCAATGGGTGTGTGTCTGAGTGTGTGTGAGTGAGTGAGTGAGTTTTGTTGCCGTAGAAACCAATAGATTTGTTTGTAGGATTCATATCAGCCCTTAATCCCTCGCGACTCTTAATTCTTTACTTTTAATAATAAATCCTCCCCCCCCCCAAAAAAAAAAATCATTGTCCGAAAATATGACACAACATTATTCTTTGTTAGCTTTATTAAAACGCTGCCGGTCCGGGGCTACCAATTATTCCTCCCTGACATTTTGACGCAGGATTTGTGAACCATTAGCCGAGGCTCCAGCGGTGAATTATGACCTCCCTCCCAATTGTTCTCTCCGTGCTTTCCTTCACTCTGATTAACCGTTCCCAGAAAAGCATCCCTTTAATTGAATAGCTAATTAGAATAAGATGAGGAGGGCCCCTTGTGAAGAACGTGCTCGTTAAGAGCCGGGGCCGCGCTGAAGCCCTGGTCGCAGAGCAGCAGTCGCTCACATGCTCTGCATGCGCCTGCTGCTCTATAGACTCCTGTGGTTTACACAATGTGATACCAATAGCTGGGTCCTCCTATATTTCCAGTAACTAATTAGCTTTGAAGTCGGCTATTGCGTGGGACTGGGTGTATCAAAGTCACACCCGCTGTGGAGACACATGCATGGGAGACACATTGGGTGCAAATGTCTACTAAACATCGTACTCTCTCTGTCTCTCTCTCTCTCTCTCTTTCTCCCCCCCCCCTCCTCTCCCCCCCACACACACACATACTATTACTTCTAGAGCGTGCTTTGTCAACTGGCTACCGAAGACGAAGACACTGTGACCCAGATACTGATGAAGCACACGACCGTTCCCCCGAAACTTTACCACCTCAGAGTCCTCAGACAGGTATGGGCTCTGCTATATCTCATCCTGGTTTATAGTTTGTTCTGTTCCTTTTTCACTTTGTAGTTCTGCATAATTTATATAGATTTGTGTCTGTGTACAGCACATTTTGACGTGCATTTGTTTATTTCTATCTATTTTCATGGCATATATGCACATTTTAATTGGCACACTGTGCGTTGTGTTTTATGGTATGCAGTCTATGTTCTATTAACTTGAGCTGAGCGTTGGAGCAGAAACAATGTCCCCCAGGACATTGATGTCTGCTTGTATCTCGTCCCACCATCAGCTGGTGTCTCTGCTGTCTGAGGAGGTGGGAAGGAGCTGCAGCTCTCTGGGCAAACCACGTCTCAGGTACAGAGTACAGTAGGCTAATGAGAACTGTGTTTAACCACGTCTCAGGTACAGAGTACAGTAGGCTAATGAGAACTTTGTTTAACCCAGTCTCAGGTACAGAGTACAGTAGGCTAATGAGAACTGTGATAAGCCCAGTCTCAGGTACAGAGTACAGTAGGCTAAACAAAGTTGTTTAGCCCAGTCTCAGGTACAGAGCACGCTCACCTGTAATGTGTGGTCCCTATGTCCAACATTCAAAGTGAATGTGTCAGAAAACATGAACATACTTTTGGATTGGAAACGCTTGAATATTTGGAGATTATTCAGCAAGAATGTGCAAAATGTGTATGAGTAACAAATATTGTAATATAATATATTAATAGGGCTTGTTCATCAAAATGTATGATGTAAATCTCTTGTTGCCGATAATTCCCCATTTTGAGAAAACTCAAGACAGTTGACAGTTGTAGTGCTGTAAAATAGGCTCATTACAACTTTGTCAAGCCACATCTCAAACACAACAATGTCTTCCCATAACCGTGAATAATTATTTCATGGTTAATAACAATTACCCAAAAAAAACATAATCGCCAACACAATAACAGAAATCCCAATGTGCTTCCAAAATGGCCGTCCCCATGTTACATGCCCTGTAAACTTGTGTCACAGACAATCTGTTCACCTGCGCGTTATTCTGAATGACACCACAGCAGGTGTTCCTGTGACTCCCTCCTGGCTGTATCGGAGACCTGCATTCCCCTGGTCACATGCCCAGAGGCTGCCCCTCTCATTGGTGCGATGCTTCAGAGAACAGTGACCTGTGTCAGGGCTACTCTGAGCCAAGACTTCCTGGATGCTGTGAGCAATGCATATTTAAGGTACAACAACATGAGTGATGATGCATGGTGAGGGGCCCCTATTTTACCGTCAGAAGGGATTAGCCGTTTTGAGACCTTTCCAAATATACCCTCTGGTAATGGCAAGCGTTTATCTTCTGTTTTTCTTCTCCCAGAAAAGGTTTGTCTTTGGACAACGAGGCAGTCATGTCCTTGTGGTGTCATAGCCTGCCCAGCCTGGAGGAGGCAGTGATGAGCTTACTGGACTGTATTCTCACCAATACATGTCCCACCCTCCACGTCATAGAGCAACAGCTGGAACAGTCAGTGTTGGTAGGTGGCTTTTACCTCACAACATATTGCAAAAGGGTTGCCTACGTGTATTTCTATGAAGAGCAGATGTTTAAACTACTTAAAGTTGCTTATTTCAATATGGAAATTTTAACATCAAGTTTGCTAGAAGGAAACATTCAGTGAATGGACCCCTAAATCTTTACCACCCCAAGTTGAGTTGAGAGGGGGAGGCAGTACCATGATGAACTCACCTCATACCTCACCCTTAATTTTACATGTTGGGATAAACATCCTCAAATGTGCGCGCCTCCACTTTATAAATCCCCACACACTCCATAGACCTTCAGTTTGACTTTGAACCTTTCCGTAAACTGTGAAGCCGGGGCAGTTACCCGGCGAGTCCTCATCCCGCTTTTACGACCGGCCGCGGCGCTGCGGCCCTTTCCACCTCGCTGCGCACTGCCTGGAAATCCTGGGGCCGCTTTTTAATGGCCGCCCGGCGCTTGGCTCGGCGGCGCGGGGGTCTCACGTCGTTTGGCCCGCGTGCCGTTGAGCCTCACGTCGTTTGGCGCGGCGGCGTGTCTGCGGCGCGGCGAGGAGCCCGCTGTCACTGGAGCGTTACGGCTCTGCCCTGCGTGGAGCACCACCCCCCCCCCCCCCCCCCCCCCCCCCACCCCCCCCACCCCACCCCCCCCACCCCGACACACGCAGCCAGGGCCTCATCATCATCTGTTGATTGGAATCTAGCTTGGGCCGGGCCTTGAGGTAATAGGTCACGCTGTGAGCAGCGATGGCAGCGGCTGTCTCTCTCTTCCTTGGAGAACCAGCGGGGAACTGGTTGAGCTGTCGGCAGACGACGAGCGAGACGGGGCACGTGAGTGCGTGAGTCGACGCTCCGTAAACATCCAGCGCACGGCCGTGTTCGCCGCCTTGATACAGTGGAAAGACTGCAGTCCTGCGGCAGCCCCAACGTCTGCACAAGCAGCAGCGGTGGCTCGGGACTCTTTGATTTGAGACGCGAGACGAGGTTGATGGAGAACCAGAACCAGAACCGGCTGACGGAAGCGTCTTGGCGAGCGATCGTTTGTCATCGGGGTCGACCCGCGGGCCCCCCAGCGAGGGTCCGCTGGGGGCCCCCGGGTCGTACCGACGTACGCTTCAGCATGACAGGCCGTACCGTAAGGTTTACACAGATGTGGAAACAGTATAGGCTACACACACACACACACACACACGCACGTAGGAATTGCATGCACAGCGTGTGCTGTGCTGGAGCCTCCCCTCTGATTGGACCTGATCCTCACGGCTTACGTTTCTGAGAGCTGGTAATCGGGAATGTATGTCCGAAACAGACGAGGAGTTTGTAAACAATCTAGATAACGGGTGTGTGTGTGTGTGTGTGTGTGTGTGTCAGTTTCCATCGGCCCACCATCACCATGAATCTACTTGTTTACTGTTGTACATCTCCCACAGGTTGGCCCCTGTTATCAGCTTGTTAGTGAACGTACACACACACACACACACAGTATGAACACACCCATTCATTGAGAGTCAAGCCTGGAGGCAGAGTGTAATGAAGACTGAACTGTAAGCCTCCCAGTACCAAGGACAGGCACATTGAACCAGATGTCACACACAAGGCTGTGTTTGTGTGCACGTGTGCATGTGTGTGTGCATGTGTGTGTGTGTGTGTGTGTGTGTGTGTCTGTGTGTTTGTGTGTGTGTGTGTGTGTGTGTGTGTGTGTGTGTGTCTGTGTGTGTGTGTGTCTGTGTTTGTGTGTGTGTGTGTGTGTGTGTGTCTGTGTGTGTGTGTGTGTATGTGTGTGTCTGTGTGTGTGTGTGTGTGTGTGTCTGTGTGTGTGTGTGTCTGTGTGTGTGCACGTCTACATTGAGGTAAAAAATGACCAGCCACTCAGCTTCACTTCCCTCAACCCTTCTTCTCCACACTTGTTTAAAGAGCAATCAAAAATGGGAAACGTGAAATTAGGCTTACATTCTTCGTATGAGGGCCCCCTCTCTCCCTCTCCCCCTCTCCCCCCCCCTCCCCCTCCCCCATGATCCAGGGAGATGCGGGTCCAATAACAATAAACATTCACTTCCTGGGCCTTTCTGCCAAAAACAGGATGTTTTGTGCGTGCTGTAATTGAGCCTCCATGGAGTGTTGGTGGTGAGGTATAGTGAACCATGTTTGATCACCATCTGCTTTCACTAGTGGACAGATTAAACGTGCACACACACACACACACACTCACACACACATGCGTGTCACGCACAAGCATTTGCAGCAGGTACGTAGAAGAGCATGCCGTGACCAGCACATGGACGTGGAGATACGAGGACGTTTGGAGACACACAGACCAAAGCCTCCGTGTTGCGTTGTGATCTATTTACTCTGCACCTTGAATGCAGTCTTTAGATTTAGGAGCGCTTGGAAAAACTGCACGAGCTCCCGATGCAGCTGTGTGGTTGTAATGACGGCTCCCAAACACAGAGGGGCGCTGTTGGCCCGTTTTGTGGTTAAGCGTTTTTTTGAGCCGCAGCATTCGGTTGTTGTTTGTAATGTTGTGGCTCCCCCCTGCTGCTCGGACTTCTTCCCCTTGTTTCTCGGTTTCTTTTCCCCTTTGAAGGAAAAGTACACAAAAGATGAAGACAAAAACAATCTGATGTTTTAAAATATATTCCTGAAACAAGCTGGAAATAGCAAACACCATACAAACAGCAATATACCAACATATATGTTATTATTTTTTCTATTTTTTCTGTGTTTTAGCCCAAAGCCTGTGCCCATCACTGCTCTTTGTTCCTGATTGTGAGCGACATCTTCAGGTAGGGGCGTGGCTCAGTAGAGACGAGCAGCTGAATGACAGACCGTGATGCTCTGGCCTAATGCAGTGTGTGTGTGTGTGTGTGTGTGGGGCAGATCCCTGCTCCAGCAGGCAGAAGGACACCAGGCCGTGCGCTCTGTGGTCCACTCCTTCACCTGCTGCTTCCTCAGGGAGGTGGAACAGCTCCAGCCTCAGGTACTGGCCCTGCCCCCCCCCCCCCCCTGTGCTACCGGGGACCCCAGAAGACCCCTGCTCTGAGCGCCTCGTCTCTTGAGCCCAAAGCCCAAGGAGCGCGGCTTTCGGTTCATATTGGTGTTATTGTCTGACAAAGTATTGTTGAATTGTAAACATTCAAAAACATAATTTCACATTTGGCCTTTGGACTAAGATTGGGCTGGAATGAGGCGTCTGCATCATTCAAGAGATGAATATTTCAGCCAGTGGAAATTAAAAGTGAGACATGGCGTTTCACACGCGACCGAGCAGCCACTAGATGGCAGCAATGCTTCAACTGTGTAACAGGTAGCATCTTAATGGTGTCTCTAAAGACAGACTATTACTCACTACGTTAGACTTCAGCACACATTATATCTCCTCCGCAATGGCTGTCTTAAAAGTGTTAAATGAGCATATTGTGACTCAGTTTTATATGACTGACTGAGTCTGGGTTAAAATGGGTGGAAAGGCAAGTGCATATATATATATATATATATATATACATACATATACTATACATATAGCAATGAATGTGCTCTACATAATCATCATGAAAAGTCAATAAAAGCCAATCATCTGAAGGAGAGATTAACAAATGTTATAGTGTAAGAGGGCAAACGGATGGACCAATAGCAGCCTCCGCTCTGTCTGCCCACAGACCCGTGCACCAATGAGGACCTTCTTCCCTGACGCCCCGCACCAGATGCTGCAGGCCCTGGTCGTCCTGCCGACAGGTGGGCGTGGCCGCTCCCAGGGAGGAGGCGGGACCTTCGGAGTTCAAAGTGCTGACTGACAGCGCTCCGTCCGCTCTGACTGGCTGTGTGGCGGGAGGGGGCGGGAGTGGGAGGGGCTTTGGTAGTGTTCACAGTACAGTTTTTGCTGTTGTTATTTGTGAAATTATTGATAGTTATTTATCCATCAGCATTGATATGTACGGGTCATTTTAAGCTACAAGCTAGTTGACATTTTATACATTGTTAACATTTACAGTACATGGTAGAGGTCTCTGGAGGAGATGCAGAGTGTGTGTGTGTGTGTGTACGTGTGTGTGTGTCTTTGTTTACATATTGCATGCACTAGCGATTCAATTCTGTGTGTGTATTTGCGTGTCTGTGCATGCGCCTCCCAGTGTGTGTGTGTGTGTGTGTGTGTGTTGTGCTTAGACAATATCAGCGCGCCCTGTGTCCTGACAAAGTGCCTCTGTGTCGGAGAGCCTTAACAAAGCCGCAGTGTGGCGACATCAATGGAGCCCGGTGCCTTTCCACTCAACACCAGTTATCGGCCCCAGCAAGTGTTTGATGCTGAAACGGGGCATCCCATCATTTGACTGATGTGGAGGAAAGGAGAAGCTTATGTACACGTAACGTCACATCCCCGGCCAATGTAATCACACTGGACTCTGCACACCAGACGGAGACTTCCTGCTCCCTGCCTGGCGTGTGTGCGTGTCTGTGTGTGTGTGTCTGTGTGTGTGTGTGTGCGTGCACACACGGGGCCAAAATGTACTTTTAGAATTTAGTCTTTTTACCTGCCGAAGTGGAAAGATCTCCGGTACAAGCAGATGTTTTAACATGTAACCCTGAACTTCCTCACTTGCCCAACGGGACACTCTCTCCGCTGTCGGCTGGTGGCAGTGTTCCTTTGGACCCTGTGTGTGTGTGTGTGTGTTCCTGTAACCAACGGCGATGTCAACCCATCAGACCCACTGCACTTCACCCCATTGGCTCGTACACACCTGGCCGGCCCACTCTCTCCTGTAGACGGCCGGTGGCAGCGTGATGTGTACGGGTGGTGGTGGCTACTAGAGGAATATCATGCTGCTGAGACAGCAGACAGCAAGGGGGGCTGCTGCACCCCTAGAACGGCAGCCTGCTTATCAGTATTAGCTCAGTTCGGCCCGTAGGCGAGAGTCATTTCCCCGGCCCCCGGGGGGGGGTAAGTGTAGGGACACGGCGGCTCCGAGCCCGGGTTCATAATTGCAGCGCATGCGACGGAGGGGCTACACTTCACGGGGTAAGAGGGGGCGTGGCGACGCGTACTTTGAACGAGATCTGGCTCCTGATTGGCGGTCCCTACAGAGAGAGAGTCTGGATGTTGATTGAGAGTGTTTGTGGCGCGGCTGGAGGATGGAGGATGGGGGCTGGAGGCTGGGGACTGGGGGATAGAGGCTGGAGGATGGAGGCTGAGGCTGGGGACTGGAGGATGGGGGCTCGAGGCTGGGGGTGGGAGGCTGTAGGATGGAGGCTGGGGACTGGAGGATGGGGGTGGGAGGCTGGGGACTGGAGGATGGAGGCTGGGGGCTGGGCCTGTGTGTTTGTTTAAAGCCCTTTAACGTCGTACCGAGCAGATGAATCAGGCTGTCCTCCCACAACACAAACACATCCACAACGGCGACGGGCAGAGTGGCCTTTCACCGCCTTCCACACAATGTGATTAGTTTTGGGGCTTTGATTTATACGGAGGCTGATCGATGGGGGAGGGGATGCTAGTTGATGCTGGAGTCGCCCGGCGGGCCGCTAACAGTAAATCTGATTTCTCCAGAGATACCCCGGGACGCCTGGACAGATCACCTGACCTGCATCGTCCAATCCCTGCAGAGACTGGCCGAGGAGGAAGAGGAGAGTGATGAAGACTCAGGTACCAGGTGAGAGAGAGAGAGAGAGAGACAGAGGAAGAGAGAGAGAGAGAGAGAGAGAAGGGGGGCGATGGGAAGAGAGCTAGTGAGACAGAGGGGGAGTAGCCTGCTTGCTGCCATCAGCAGTGTGGATGCCTTGTAAGCTTATTCTGGTCCCTGGATGTCGTTCAGGGAGTGATTAGTTGAACATTCTCCTCAAGCTAGGCAGCAGCCAGGGCCTGGTGATCACCCAGGCTGCTCCTTTTAAGTACTCATTAGAGACGCAGAGAGAGAGACGGAGGGAGAGAGGGAGCGCACTAGACCGAGGGAACCACTCAAAGCTAGGGTAGGCCATTTATTTTAGAGGCATTTTCTGTTATATTTGTTGAAATTCTTTTTGTGTCTGTAGCCGTCGCAGCCCTGTAAGAAGCCCGTCCGATGATTCAATCGGCCCAAATGAAATGATGGGATGGTTTGCCTTGTCTCTGTTCTAGCTACAGTTCCTCTGCACCTGGGTGCACTTACTGCACCACATCTACAGGGTGGGGCTGACCTGCTGCTGACGCTGGCCAGCTAGCCGTGTGTTTTAGGGGTGTGGCTTTGGACAGAGGCCTGAATGGATGGTCCAATGTTTTGACCAGTTTTCGACCAGATTTAGAGTCCTGCAAAAAAAAGAGGAGGGAGAAACAGACACATGTAGAGGGAAAAAGGAGAGGAACCAAAAGAGGAAAAAGGAGCGGAATCAGAAGAGGAACCAGAAGAGGAACAAGGAGTTGAACCAGAAGAGGAACAAGGAGAGGAACCAGAAGAGGAACAAGAAGTGGAACCAGAAGTGGAACAAGAAGTTGAACAAGAAGAGGAACAAGGAGAGGAACCAGAATAGGAACAAGGAGAGGAACCAGAAGAGGAACAAGGAGAGGAAACAGAAGAGGAACAAGAAGAGGAACCAGAAAAGGAAGCAGAACCAGAAGAGAAACCAGGAGAGGAACAGGAAGGGGGACAAGGAGATGAACCAGAAGAGGAACCAGGGATGCCAGAATAATGGCTCCATCACGGAGGGGAAGCGTGACTCCGGCTCTCTCTTGGGCTGCGTCTCTCGGCAGGCAGCCTGGTTTCGATCCTGGAACGCTGGAGGACCCCCGGTCCCCTGAGGCCCCTCCCCCGCCCGCCCCCCCATGTCCCACAGTGCCGCAGCTCCCAGCCAGCGATGGGAAAGCAGTGAACGGTGGCCGGGAGTCGTGTTGCCCAGAGCGAGGGCCCTCAGAGGAACACCGTGAAAATAACACGCAAAACAAAACCTTCCCCGAGCCCGGGGAGGGAGTTAGGGGAGGGATGGGGGGGAGGAGGGGGGGAGAGCTTTAATGACAGCATTAAGGAAATCTGAGCGATGGTATCCCTCTCCTTACTCGAAGCCATCACTTAAACGTTGCAGCTGTTTGGCTTCCTTTCAATGCGCTCCTTCGCCGCGCCTTCCTGTCTGCCTGCCTCGCTCCTTTCGTAACGTTCTGCGCCGCGAAACTCGAGGGCTGCGCAAGTAGCAGCATATTTTAGAGACGCTCGGAAATGTTGCAACAGCGATGTGAGGTCAGATACGGCCGCGCGATTTCAAATTTGA
Organism: Urophycis tenuis; assembly: GCA_036785325.1. Classification (NCBI taxonomy): domain Eukaryota; kingdom Metazoa; phylum Chordata; class Actinopteri; order Gadiformes; family Phycidae; genus Urophycis; species Urophycis tenuis. The sequence continues at coordinate 6,243 of JAXIVH010001087.1, read as the reverse complement.
CGCACAGCGCGTCGTAAAAAAGTTTTATAAGGACACACAGTTCCTCGTTAGTATAGGGGTCAGTATCCCCGCCTGTCAGCGGGAGACCGGGTTCGATTCCCCGACAGGGAGAAATGGAATTTTACTCAAAGTGAATTAAGTAGATGTCTGTGAGCAAGAAGTAACCTTTAATGCTTGAAACTTGTTCCGGTGACTTTCTTACTGCATTAGCAGCAGTGAAATGTTCCACCTTCTTATGACAAATGTACTCTTTGTAAGTCTCTTTGGATAAAAGCGTCTGCTAAATGCCCTCAATGTAAATGTGAATGTGGAAGCCTAGCCCGGTGGTTGTTGTCTGTTTAGAGACTCCACGGTCAAGACGCTCATCAGGAGCATGAGGTTTAATGGGCTGCCGTTCCCCTCCCATGCTGCAGGGGGCGCCGGGCGCTGCTGGAGGCCTGGATCCTGCTGGTCCAGTGTGGCCACTGGGTGGAGGCTGCTGTCCAACTGGTGGTGTCCCCGGGGCCCCGGGACCCGGAGCTGCTGCTGTGGCTGCTGACCTTCTACCACCACCCCACTAACCGCCGGCACCACAGGACGCTGCAGCTGGTGACTGATGTGCACACACACACACAGACACACGTGCACACACACACACACACACACGCACACACACACACAGACGCACGCACACACACACACACACACACACACACACACTCTAATCCGTCTAGCCCTCTGCTATATATGATAACTGATTTAACATTGCCTCGGGGCCTCTTTTCTTCCCTCTAGTGGCAGCAAATCAAATAATGCAGCTTGAAATAGGTCAAAGTGGGGGGGGGGGGGGGGTTGTATTCCATGTCACAAGACACTGATGTACTTTCCTAATCACAAAAATACACTTTTCATGCCTCGGCTCTAATTCTGAGCCATAACAATAGCTCTGATGACAGGAGCGTGTTGCCATCACAACCCTGATCTTAAAAGCTTCTTCTTTTTTTTGTCCTGCTGGTATGAAATTAGCGACTGTACATCGCCATGCCGCTCCACTGAAATTACAACCAGAGACAGACAGACAGAAACAATCAACACCAGAGAAAATACCTTTGAACCCTTCACTTTGTCCCGATGGAAGATCCAACGAAAGGGCGTGTGCGTGACCGCTGTAGCTCCGCCCTCGTCACCACACGCCACATCAGGACCGCGCCCGGCGTCTGTACCGGCGGCCTGGGGCCCGCCCCCCCCCAGCACCCTGGGCGAGGCCCCCCTCCACCCCGCCACCCCCAGTACCCTGGGCTCCAGAATAGACCGGCGAAGGACAGATCACACACTAGGGGGATTAATTATGGATGACCCCCAAAATGAACAAGAGGGAGACGGAGACAGAGAGACGGAGGGGGGGAGGGAGGGACCGACAGATATATGTATATATATAGACAGAGAGAGAAAGAGAGGGACTGACAGACTGAAAGTCGGGGATAGAGAGAGACCAAGAGAGGGAGAGAGAGACCAAAAGAGGAAGAGGGAGAGAGAGACCAAGAGAGGGAGAGAGAGAGGTGGACAGAGTGAGCGATGCCTAGCTAGTTAGACAAGGCGGTGGACAGAGGCTACTGTAGCGCACACACACAACAACACAACCAGGGAGAGAGTGCTAATGTGCTAGCATGGCATCGATCCCTGGCCAAGTGTGTCTGTGGGGTACAGAGTCTCTCTCTGCTCTCCTCATCAGCCACACTCTGAGGGAGGTGTCCTCAGTCAAGGTCGTGCCCGTCTTGTTTTCATTCACTGGTTTATTGATCTAGTATTTGAGATGCCCACAAGGATGATGTTTGCTTTGAGCTGTGCTCTGCATGGAGGGCAGTGCAGTGGGTCAGGCTGTCGGACCCCCAGCCCAAAGGCTCTGGGTTCAAACCCCTCGGTAGGCTGTACGCAGCCCACCTGTGTAGCCCACCGGGTCACAGTGTCTGCTCAGTGCTGACCGTAACGTGACGGGCGTGAGTACAAATGTGCCCTTTTCTGTTGTGACCTCACAAAGGCCCGGGCCAGAGAGGCGTGGCGCCTCGTGACATCCCTGCTCCGGGACCCTGCGCCTCTGGCCACGTCGGACCCTCTGGCCACGTCGGACCCTCTGCACCCGTTGGTGGAGCTCCTGTCGCCCGCAGCGCAGCCCCACCCGCTGGCCCCGGGGCTGGTGCTCAGCGTCCTGCTGACTGCGGCGGTGCTCTCTGAGGAGCCGGTCGGCAGAGTGTCCGAGGTCGTGCACACGGTGAGGTGTGGGGGTGGCAACACGAGGCGTCTGAATCAGAGGCTGCATCCGAATACACATACTTGACTGCTATATAGTATGCATTTTGTAGTACGTGACAAATATAGTGCGTCCTAATGCTTAGTACGCATTGTGTAGTAGGGAAAAAGTTTCCGAATGCGTACTACCGCCACAGTGTACAACGTTAGGACACTACGCTATCCCACAATGCAGCGGGAGTCTGGTAACCGAAGAAGAAGAACGCCGCGGAGAAAATTAAAATAAATAACAGCAGCAAGAGCCATTCGCGCAGAAAGAGACATTTTAAATCACTATTTTAAACGACGACAAGACGGAAAACTATGAGGTAAATTATCGGAGGTGACTTTTTAATTTTGCCGGCATCTGATCTGCCGCGCACAGAGAGGAAATACGTCATCTCCAAACATCCGGTAGCGTTTTCGTTGGTGTTCGGAAGCGTTCGGAGGCGTTCTACGCACGGCTGTAGCACGTACTACATTAACGGTCAAGTAGTAGACACTGAACAGAAATAGTATATACTGATAGTATTCGGATGCAGCCAGAGTCTCTGTGTGTCCCAATGTTATGAGGGGCTGAATGGTTTGCTAGAGTGATCATTGTATGGTGAGTGTGGTGAGTAACATGTATGTCCTGTACACATCATGGGCCAGGCGGTGCAGCGGTCCGGCCTGCTCCCTGAGGCCCTGTGGGTCCTCAGCTCCGTGGAGCGGGGCCTCATTGCGGCCGGCCCGGCGCCCGGCGGCCATGAGGACGGAGCGCAGCCCAGGATCAACGCACTCCGCCACGCCCTCACCCACGATGCCCAGGACCCCCACTGAGAACCACACACACCCCCGGGGGGGCTCTCTCTCTCACACACACGCACAAGCGCACAGACACACACACACACAGACACACACACACACAAACGTACACACACACACGCACGCGCACACACACATACGCACACGTACACACACATACGCACGCGCACACGCACACACACACACACACACGCACACACACACACACACGCACACACACACACACACACACACACACACACACACACACACACATACATACACACAAACACACACACAGACACACACACACACACAGACTATAACAGCCTCAGTGTCGGTGGAGGCAGCCTCGGTGATGTTGGAGCCTTGTTTCGTGTTTGCGAGCCGACAGCAGACAGCTCCGCGGGGGTCCCCCCAGCCCCCCTGGGACAGGAAGAGGGGCGTGCGTCAACGTGCGTGAGTGCATGGAGGACACCGGAGGGGCGCCGCATCACTCTGCCGGGAAGCGGCTTGTGAAACACGTCACGGGCCGCCCACTCCCCACTCAGACGGTGGGGCTGGTGATATGAACCCCCCCCGGGGGGGTTTATATCTGCAGCTCGTCTGTCTCGTTTGCTGTGGTGCTGAGCAGCGATTGTGTCTTCAGTCTTCCAGGGGCGGTGGGGTACATGCTGCTCGTTAGGCCGCCAGACGAGCTGTCTGCCTGTGTCGCTGTCCCAGTAAACACACTGATGTCTGCCTGTGTCACTGTCCCAGTAAACACACTGATGTCTGCCTGTGTCTCTGTCCCAGTAAACACAATGTCTACCTGTGTCGCTGTCCCAGTAAACACACTGATCTCTGCCTGTGTCTCTGTCCCAGTAAACACAGTGATGTCTGCCTGTGTCGCTGTCCCAGTAAACACACTGATGTCTGCCTGTGTCTCTGTCCCAGTAAACACACTGATGTCTGCCTGTGTCACTGTCCCAGTAAACACAATGTCTACCTGTGTCGCTGTCCCAGTAAACACACTGATGTCTGCCTGTGTCACTGTCCCAGTAAACACACTGATGTCTGCCTGTGTCTCTGTCCCAGTAAACACACTGATGTCTGCCTGTGTCTCTGTCCCAGTAAACACACTGATGTCTGCCTGTGTCACTGTCCCAGTAAACACACTGATGTCTGCCTGTGTCGCTGTCCCAGTAGACACACTGATGTCTGCCTGTGTCAATGTCCCAGTAAACACACTGATGTCTGCCTGTGTCTCTGTCCCAGTAAACACACTGATGTCTGCCTGTGTCACTGTCCCAGTAAACACAATGTCTACCTGTGTCGCTGTCCCAGTAAACACACTGATCTCTGCCTGTGTCTCTGTCCCAGTAAACACACTGATGTCTGCCTGTGTCGCTGTCCCAGTAAACACACTGATGTCTGCCTGTGTCTCTGTCCCAGTAAACACACTGATGTCTGCCTGTGTCTCTGTCCCAGTAAACACACTGATGTCTGCCTGCAAGCAATATATATCTATCTTTTTCATATGGCTAGAGAACCATCTGACCGCTTTAAATGTTCCAAGATCAGATTAAGATGTCATCCTGAATGTGCGGTTTTGAATTATGCAGAGCCTTTTGTGTGGCATGCATAGCAGGTGACATAAAAGACATGACTAAGTTGGCTAATGGGCTTTCACAAAGGTTGTAATACAAAGAAGTATTTGTGATTCGTGGTTCATGATGAGAATCTATTGCCTGGATCATCACAATATATTTATTAAATATCTTAATTGGAAATTAATGGAGTATTGGTTTGTAATGCCTGGAATGGCACTGTCCTAAAACAGAAGGTTGTTAATGTTGAGCTTATTGTAGATATTATAGTTTACAACCATAAGATTCCTTCTTTTATTGTTCCATAAACATATTCATGCCAGTCGAGGAATATACAGGAACCACTTTCATGTAGAAGCAGGTCTTTTTTATTGTGTTTCTTGACGTCAACATTTCACAATGCACACATACATTCTGTTGTGAGTACAAAAATGTAATATACAAAAATAAAAACGGCACAATGGCCCGTCTCTTCTCTTGTGTATTTGGGAGGCGATGATCTTAGGCGTACGTGAAGTCAGCTGTTGTGTATAAAAACATGAGTCACCTGAAAGTATTTTCAGTCTAAACTTGACACGGGATCACGACCTCAGACTAAACACACACTCCTGCATACACCGCGGTCACCAGGGACTCGGACGCTGATGGAAATATCCGTTCATCCCCGTAATCCTTTCCTTTTCTACACGCACACAGACATGGTTCTGCCTCAGACCAAAGCACACAGCTCTGCGTGCTCCAGGGTTGAGCAGGAGTTCAGGCAGGAGACAGTGTGGGTGGTTTTTATTTGTTGTTGCAGGTTGGTCGATCGCTATCAGGAAGACGATGCTGTCACACGGACAGGAACACAGTGGCCCTTTCATGAGGACACTGACGAACATCTACCCCACGCTGAAAGACCCCGGCGTCACGGCCGGGAGGGTTCTCCTGAGAACGGGGGAACCGCGGCAGTCACCTCCTCTCTGAGCGACGCTGCGGGGAGAACCTGAAACGAAAAAGACGCACCACAATCCACTGAGACCACTTTCAGGGTTGTCCCGAACCATCTGCATCAACACTCATCCGCTGCCCACCGAGGGAGAAGATGTGGTCTCGGGCTGGAACATAAAAACACCGGCTGCATGAACTGAGAGGTAGAGCGGCGGTGGCTGGGACATGGACATGGTGAAGTGGTCCCTGAAGCAGACAGGGTGACGGGCAGCGTGGCGGCACTGGACACAGAGGCAATCCCCCCGGGGGGTCGGTGAAGAGCAGACCTGACTCCTGTTCCTGCTGAACTGAGCCAGTGGTTCTGTAGGACTGATAATCAGCTCAGTAGGCACGGGAGTCACAGGCCCGGGTCTCGGCCTCGCGCACAATACCACCTATTCACCGCGGCGGTCGGCACGGCGACGGCAACAAAACAGCACCGGACTAAGAGGAGGGCTGTTCCTTTTTGGGTGGAGGGGAAACACAGACGGCTAATTAAATGGCACCACATTTTCCACCAGGAGTACGGCGTGTAGACGCTAATCGGAACAGATGACGGGGCCCGCTTTGATGTGCCGGGGCGACTTCTGTTGGCGCGCCGTCCGGCCGATATTAAGAGCGTGGTGACAAGCGG
>JAXIVH010001086.1:7500-22500 GCA_036785325.1 Urophycis tenuis | reverse complement strand
CAGAAACATGACAGAAACACAACAGTAACATGACAGAAACACAACAGTAACATGACAGAACACAACAGAAACACAACAGTAACATGACAGAAACACAACAGTAACATAACAGAAACACAACAGAAACACAACAGAAACATGACAGAAACACAACAGTAACATGACAGAAACACAACAGTAACATGACAGAAACACAACAGTAACACAACAGTAACATGACAGAAACACAACAGTAACATGACAGAAACACAACAGTAACATAACAGAAACACGACAGAAACACAACAGAAACACGACAGAAACACAACAGTAACATAACAGAAACACAACAGAGGCATAACAGGAAGCAGGAAGTGGTGGGGTTGTCATACCTACATTACAATACAACAACATTACCACACCATACCCTACCCTGCCCCACCCTACCTTACCATACCATTCCATAACATGCCTTACCACACTATACCACACCATACCCTACCCTGTCCTGCACTACCGTTCCCTACCCTTGCTATCCTATAACTCTGCCCTATAACTCTGTCTTACAACACCCTTTCAATCCCTCGTCTCAACCCTCTCTCTAAGTGCACTTGCTTCTATGGCAAAACACACACAGAGTTAAAAAAAATAAAAAATTAAAAAAAACGATTATATTCTGGCAAAGCGACAGAACGACCCAACTAAGCCGTCCAGAACACGCGCTCTTAACTTGGCACTCGCCGCGCTTCCTTAAGAACTTTTTAGTGCCTCGGTCGTCCACCTCACCACACTGTGCCTTTTCTAAGAATACCCAGAATAACAGAGGGAATAAACGGTGCCATTACCCGGCCCGACGGCCGGCCAGAGAGCCTCACAAAGTCACTGCTGGTACTCGTCCAGCACACCTTTATTGTTTGCTCGGCGTTGCCAGTCTGGTTATTAAATTCCCCACATCCTTGGTAGTTAAACACTGTCTTAATGTACACAAAGCCATATAGTGTGTGCTGTGTGTGAGGAATGGCTGAGCACAAGGTGCCTGCTCTCATGGTATGTGCAACAGGTGGAGAGCCTGTCAAGGCCTTTGGTCCTCCATAACGTAGTTCTCCATGGTCGAGACGTCAAATATAGATCTTGAAATATGCAGAATGGAGGAAATTTAATGTAGCTTTGCCTGGAAGAAGGTCAAGGGCGGAGGGGGTCTGAAACGTCAGGGTAAGAAGTGGCAGTGTGTCTTTATGTTTGGGCGAAGGGTTACAGCGTGGGTCTCTGAGAGTGCACCTCACTGGAGTTACCACAGAACTAGAGACGCCTCGCGAAGCTCATGAGACCAAGGTCTCTCTGTGTGTGGAGCGTGTGTGGCAAAAAGGTTGCGTTGTCCAGGTGAGGACATGTCTTTTGAGATCTTCTTTCGTATCCATAACTTATAGCTCAATATCGTATTGCTGCTGGTTTCCAATGCCGCAGAACCTGTCGTGGTGTTCCTGAAAGGGTAATATATCTGGCTGCATTTTAAAAGAACTATGGTAATTACAGGTGTTGAATCAATACACCCTTGTCTGGAACACTGTTTGTCTGTGTTTGTCTCTACGTGGTGTGTGTGTGTGTGTGTGTGTGCGTGTGTGTGTGTGTGTGTGCGTGTGCGTGTGTGTGCGTGTGTGTGTGTGTGTGTGTGTGTGTTTGTGTGTGTGTGTGTGTGTGTGTGTGTGCATGTGTGTGTGCGTGTGTGTGCGTGTGTGTGTGTGTGTGCGTGTGTGTGCGTGCGTGCGCGTGTGTGGGTGCGTGGCTGTGTGTGTGTGTGTGTGTGCGTGTGTGTGCGTGTGTGTTTGCGAGCACAGGGGTCATATCATCGCTGAAATCACTCCATCTCCCTCCCTCCTGCCAGCAAGGTGACACCTAAAACACACTATTGTCCTCCCTCACATGCCTTGGAGGGGGGGGGAGGTGTCTGTTTAGGTGTATGAGGTCATTCATTCATCACCTGTCAATCACACTGTCTAGAGCTGCCGATCACTGCACTCCCATCCACTGAACCTTGCCCCCAGCCCCTTCCTGAAGGGCCACTTTCAGGGCCATTTCCTCAGTTCCTGTGTTCTCAATTTGCTAGCGACATGGCCGTCACTTATTACCATGGCCCTGGGTCTATTGTGTGATAATGATGCTCATTTCTGTCTGCTTTTTTTTCACCTTGGTAATTGAGTTAATGGAGTGTGTTATTGTGTCTTTCCCGTTCCTTCTATTAGAACTGTACGTGAATTCAGGGAGACTCACCGCAACCTCTCCTGCTTCTTCTTTCTTCCTCTCACCCATATCATCAGCTACGTGTGCGTGTGTGTGTGTGTGTGTGTGTGTGTGTGTGTGTGTGTACACACACTCCCACCCATCAGCCACATGGTTGTGCTCCAACATATTAATTAGTTCATGAGACCAGAGTCTCCAAATGTCATTCACAGACACGGCGTCCCGAGTATTTACGATCCCAGTTATGAATGACGTTCCCGTCCTGAAAACACAACACCAATAAAGCATTATTAAAGCATTTATATATTTATATGTGGCGTTGAGTTACAGAATATGACACATTTTCACCCAGAGTTTTAATTTCCTAATGGGAGAGTTCTTGTCTCTCTTTCTCCTCCTCCTCCTCCTCCTCCTCCTCCTCCTCCTCCTCCTCCTCTCTTGTCACAGTCCATCATGGTCATTCTCTGCTTCTCCTTCACCCAGGTCCCCTGTCCCACCTCCTCCGCAACGCACCTCCTCCGCCACGCACCTCCTCTGCCTGCTCACTAACTCCAAACTCCTCCACCTCTCCGCGTGTTATCGTCAGCTTCTAACTTTCTTTTTTGTCTTCTTTTATTTACATCATTCCTTCCCCTCTCCTCCTTCTCTCCTCCCCTTTGTCTCCTCTCCTCCCTTCTCGTCTCCTCCTCTGCTCTCCTCAGGAATAGGACATCATTTATAGTCATGTAGGTTAATGAGAGCAGAGACCCGCGTTGGCCCTCATGGCCCTGACGTCTGGCGCCCAAAAAAAGCAACAAAATGATGAGACGAACGCCTCCGCCAGCCGCCTCATCCCATACGCGCTGTTCTCTCCGCTGATCTGGAGCCTGCCTGCCATGGGGGCCCGCGTCACAGCCCCGTCCCTCCCGGTCGACTCAACCCTCGAGAGGGGAGCTCTTCTTCCGCGTGTCCCTTTTGTTGTCACATGTATTCAGGGGGGACCGGAGATGTGCACCAGCCGGGCTATAGGCAGCGCCGGAGAATAGAATAACGGCCGAAGGGCAGAACTTATGCCCGGGCCTAACCCTCGCCATGGCGACCCACACACACACGCGGGCCTTCGGAGTCGGTCATGCCTGGCCAGCAGGCTCCTGAAGCTCCCAGCGCAGGCAGGGGGTAAAGCGGTCATCTGCGGCACGGTGTGTGTCTGTGTGTGTGTGTGTGTGTGTGTGTGTGTGTGTGTGTGTGTCTGTCTGTGTGCGAAGAAGGACATTAATCACAGCCGAGCCTCGACTCGCTAAAGCGGGTGGGATGTGTGTGTGTGTGTGTGTGTGTTTGTGTGTGAGTGTGTGTGTGTGTGGGGGGGGCTTGTCAGTGACCCCCTCCTCCAAACCCCCTCACCCCTCACCCCAGATGTATATTTCTCTCTCTCTCAAACCCCCCCCCCCCCCCAGCGTTGCCGAGGACTACAAAACACGGCTTTGTCTGGTCGGCTCTTCAAGTGGCGCTCTTATGAAAACACACACACCCCGACGGGAGACGAGCAGGGGGGGGGCAGCATCAGAGGGACAGCACTGTTTACCAACTCCACCCCCTCCCCTCTACTCACACACACACACACACACACACACACACATGGACACATACACACACACACATACACACACACACACACACACGCACACACACACACACACACACACACACACACACACACACACATACACGCACACACACACACACACACACACACATACACGCACACACACACACACACACACAGACATGGACACACACACACACACACACACAGACATGGACACACACACACACACACACACACACACACACACGCCGCGCACACACAGACACACACACACACACACACACACACACACATGGACACATACACACACACACACACACACACACACACACACACACACACGCCGCGCACACACAGACACACACACACATGGACACATACACACACACACACACACACACACATACACACACACACACAAACAGACATGGACACACACGCGCACACACACACACAAACAGACATGGACACACACACAAACAGACATGGACACACACACACACACACACACACACACACATACACGCAAAAACACAGAAGGCAAAGCATTGATTTGGGTTCAAATGTACTTACATCTCAAGGGTAAAAGTACAAAGAGCACATAGACTAAGTTAAACATTTGCGGTAACCATTGTCACGGGTGTTGGTCTTCGATAGTAGGGGAGGATGCGTTCATACTTATGCTATCTCTGTGGCTTACAGACATCTGATTGTAAAGTTGTATTATTTATTATACAGTATATTATGTATTATTTGGGTTGATGTCCCTCAACTTGTAAGTGAGATGGACACCTAGGCAACACGCTAAAAAGTCCAAAGGGTAATCCATTAGCACGATTAGATGATTATTTTCTGATTATGTTTTGTCGTGAGTTAGGATGAGTACACTACACATTAAGTGAATAAAAGTCAAATGTTTCTCTCTTTTATGTGGAGGAGTAAAGGTTACTGTACACCTCATTGGTGCACTACAGCAATGCAGACACAGACTATATAGCTACACTCCTACACAACTACATACACTGTAAACCCGAACAGTACTACAAACTCATAACTATTGCCGTCAACTAAACCAAAGTGAGTTAATTAGTTCACCCGACACTGAAACATTAAGTATTCCTAACGAATAATAGCGTTTTGAGTTCACAGGGCTTAGTATGTGTAAGTGAACGCTGTCCCTCAACTTGAAACGTCTAAGTTAACAGGTGTGCGTGAGGGGACGTGACGTCTGACGTCACTACACCCAACGGTTCAGATCACGTATCCAGAAAATTCCGGATTGCTGGACCCTAGCGAGCGATGCGACGGAGCGAAGAAAAGTGGAAACAGTCATATTCGTCAAAAAACCTGCACAACAACGGACATTTTTTTCGCCGTGCTGTTGCAAAATTGGTCCGGGGGACCCCGACTTCAGGATTTGAAAGTTTCGCGCGTGAAGCGGTGAGTAAGGTAGTAACTTTCAAAAGTTCAATACAGTTAACTTAGGCTATCTTTTGTTAGACGCTGTGAATGTGTGTAATGAAGTTACATGCTACGATATTCGACATATTTCCAACTGGTTGAAACGAAAGCGTATTACTTTATTGTCAGTGTTGCTTCTAGGCCCAGGTCGTTAACGTTAACGTTAAAAAAAATATTTCAGGCCGACGGAGACGACGGAGAGGCTCTCCGTCAGGCTCTCCGTCGACGGAGAGGGCTCTCCGTATCCGTCGTCCGTCACTTTACGTAGAAGTATAAACTAGGCTTAAGGGTAGTGGAAACAGCCGTTCTTTGCCTTGATAAATATGCCGAGGACCACGTGTTTCAAATATCGGTGAAATGTTTTAATAAAAGCAGTTACTGCATATGTGAACGTTTATGAGTATTTGTTTATTTTAAAACACCATTTGGTTATGACATTCATCATGATTTGGAAATAAATTACATTGTTTATTGTCTCCCTGCAGATCTTGTGTGACGTCTCTGCCTGCCCCAGTCCAAGGTAAATGGATTGGAAGTGCAACCTGTGCTCTGTGTCCTTGGACACACGTCCAAAGTTATTTAGGCATTATCAATTGCACCATAACCACTTCTCAAGAGTCAGCCCTCTACCATGTTTGTACAGTGACTGCATCTGTACTTTCCAGTCATTTAATGCAGTTAAAGCTCATTTATCTCGGTGTCATAGTGATACAAGCAGAGTAAATGTGACTGATGGTTCACAGTCAGGAAGTGCATTTTTTACATGTCCCTTGTGTGGCACCAAGCAGACATTTTCTGAGGCATCACTATTTTCTCATTTAAGGAGTCATTTAAGAAATCATGAGATGGTAGTATGTCCATACAGTAACTGCAGTTACAGTACAAATGCATACTCGTCCTTCAATGCACACAAAAGCCGAAACCATGCAGGCAGTTCAGATTTTGATACGAACATTGTATCTCCAGAAAAGAATGGTACACCAGATACACCTGCTGGTGAAAATGTTGAGGAGGGACCTGCTCAGTGTGACAGCACAGACACCTTTGACCCTGTTGAGGTAGAGAGTCAGTGTGACACAGACACTTTAAGAGCGCAGCTGCACCAAAGTTTAGCGTCGCTATTCTTAAAGATGAAAACAATTCTTCATGTGTCTGACCTGGCGACTCAGGACATAGTGGAGCATCTGACACAAATATTTTCCCTGTCCCAGCCTCTAGTCAAACAATCTCTTAGAGAAGTCTTAGAACATCATGACATCTCTATCCGTGAAAATGCTCTAGATGATATAGTTACCGCAGTTCTGGAAAGCAACATTCTTGTAAATGCCACAGCTAAAGGTAAAGAGTTATCTTCAACTAAAAGAAGGAAAACATTTGTTGAAAAAAACTACCCTGTGGTGAAGCCTGTAGAGTATGTGCTGGAGCCCGGACACACAGCAGTCTATGTTCCTATTCTTGACATGATTCAGAAAATGTTCAAACATACAGACATTCTGGACAAAATTCTAGAAACAAAGATGTCACAGGAAGGTCATTTCATGAGCCACCAAGATGGCTCATACTATAAGGAGAATGAATTATTCTCTTCCACAGATGATCTAAAGCTACCACTCATTTTGTACATAGATGATCTAGAAATAGCAAACCCACTTGGAACATCTCGGAAGATCCACAAACTATGTTCAGTCTACTGGGTATTTGCTGATCTGCCTAGTAAATATAGATCATCATTGCACGTGCTTCAGTTAGCAGCATTATGTAAGGTATCTGACGTTCAGCGGGTTGGATATGAAAGAATTTTTGGTCCTCTGTTACGAGACATCCAAACTCTTGAGCAAGATGGTGTTTTTATTGAGTCCATTGGTAAAGCTGTAAAGGGAACAGTCTTGTGTGTCGTGGCTGACAATCTTGCAGCTCATTCATTAGCAGGATTTACAAAGTGTTTCAGAGCTCAGTATGTGTGTAGATTCTGCACAGCTACCAAAGACCAAATTCAGGCTCATGATGTTGGGAGTGGAGAATTCAGTGTGCGGACAAAAGCCAGTCATGATGTTGATGTTGATGCTGCACTGCATGGGGTTAGTCAGAGTGGTGTTCAGGAAGGCTGTGTTCTGACGCAGGGTCTACAGTATTTTCATACAGTCACAGGCTTCCCACCAGATATCCTGCACGACCTTCTTGAGGGCATTGTGCCTGTAGAGCTTGCCCTGTGCATTGGGAAAATGATACATCATAAATACTTCACCCTGGAGTATTTAAACAGAAAAATTGTCTCATTCCCATACAAACACACAGACAAGGTTGACAGACCTCAGCCTATCCCAAAGACCTTCACTGTGAAGAAAACAGTTGGTGGAAATGGCCATGAGAATGCTACTTTGCTCAGACTTCTTCCATTGATCATTGGTAGTAAAGTTCCAGAAGAGGATGGAGCATGGAGTGTACTCATGGATTTGAAGGAGATAGTTGAGCTGATGGTTTGCCCAGTGTTTACAGATGAATCCATCCAGTATTTGCAAATGAAGACACAGGATCATCGACACATGCTGCAGGAAATTTTTCCTGATTTCACACTCAGACCAAAGCATCATTACACTGAGCATTATGCTGACCTCATACGTTGTTTTGGACCTCTTGTCCACTTGTGGACAATGAGGTTTGAGGGAAAACACCGCTTTTTCAAGCGTGTAGTACATGACACACAAAACTTCAAGAATGTTTTAAAAACACTAGCAAACAGACATCAACACATGATGGCATACTCTCTCAGTGCCCCATCCTTCTTCAAACCCCACCAGCAGACATCAAGCGTCTCATCTGTGATGGTGTCAGGGCTTCCTGATGTTGCAAAGGCATATGTTGAACACATGACAGACAGCAGCATGATTTACAGCACATCAGTTGTCAATGTTGATGGAACTGATTATGGCGTGGATATGTTTGTGTCTGTGGGACAGGAGGGAGGCTTGCCTCAGTTCAGCAAAATTGAACAGATTCTCCTTGTCGATAACCAGATTGTCTTTGTTTGCAAGACACACACATCATATTACATTGAGCATCTCAGATCCATACCTGCAAACTTGTCGCTTTTCGGCTACAATCGCCGTTTTTTCGGTCAAAGGGGTCATTCACGTGACTCGTGTAGATCCGAAGAGTTTTTGTTTTTTTTTGGGGGGGGGGTCGGGGTCGGGGAAGGCTGCGTTGGCTTATCAAGTGGAGGCTGAGACCTATGGCTGAGACACGCATGCCGGCCAGGCAAAAAGTGAGTTTTTTGCACGTGTAGAGTGACAGCAACAGAGTGCAAAACATTTTTTAATTTAGTTTATCAGTACTTTGTATGGACTCATCGTCTCAATTTTCATCGTCATCGCGATGTGAGCGTTCATGATAAACACATCGCAAAAGCTGGTCTGTAATGCGATAAGTTCGCCACGCACACTCGGGCCATCCCTATCCTTAAATCATCCTTAAATATTGTGGTTTGCAGTAACCCGACCCACCCTGTCAATTTAGGACCGACCCAAATATTTATTTTTCCCTTTTAGTCCGACCGACTTGCCGGTTGTTTGCAAGACCGACCGTTGTTTTTTTTAACTCTTCAAATAACTAATGCAACTACAATAAAACCCTACTAATTATATTTTAGAAGGTATCGCGAATATAAATAGCCTACATACACACGTAGGCTACGTTCTTTCTTTTATATTCGCTTCATTTCATCAATGGTTCGCGCTTGTCTGTTATGATGGCTGCGGCTGCAGTAAAGAAAATGTTCGCAGTCACCGTTCAGTTCAAAGTTATAGAAGGCTAAATTATTACTTTGGGTTCATGCACGGTATCAATAGGTCCTACATGAAAAAATGCATTGAAATATCTCGACACCGCTATAAAGTGACGTGTCGACTGACGTCAAGGAGACCACTAAACTTTTACGGGATGGAGACGCGGTCAGTGACGTCACGATATGCAAATTTGTATAAATTCATATCGACGTATTCACCATGACCAAAATTTTACTCTTTTCTTATTTATTATCGCAAGTCATATCGTCATCGCAATATTGAACAGTGTGATCGCACATTTTCACAATGATAAGGTCTCAGCAGATACCTTGACTCTGTTGGTTGTTATGTCATATTTGGAAGCTCAATCTGTACTTTTGTTCATAAAAATCTCACCAGAAGTAACCATTTAAAGGGTTATTTTTCAAAATTTTCTTCCGGGGGGGCATGCCCCCGGACCCCCCTAGTGTTGCTAGTTTACCAACACACAGCACCACTGCTACAAAAAAAAACTCGGGGAAACACTGAGTATACTGTACTATAGACATACTATATACCTCCAGAAATCCTACTGTCAAAATGCTCAAAAAATTCTTGGGGGGCCCCATTACGCTGTCACCTTTTTTTCTCTGACCAGTTTGCAGGTCTGCTCAGATCATATGAGCTTTCACCAGGGAACTTGACTGTCCACCTTATACAAGAGATCAATGACCCATTGCCTCTCTCTGCATACAGAACGGATGGAAGACTGCTCTTAACGCCAAAACGGTTCATCTTACTACACTGAATCAGCTCATTTAAGGTAAATGGCTAATAACTTTGTTCAAAGGTGATTCTTAATCACAATCAAACTACCTCTATTTACTAACTGTTTTTTTGTTGTTGTTGTTACAGTACATCAACACATCAAGATATGGCTGCTCCGCAGAAATTTGTGATCCGTGTTTGTGTTGCAACAGATCTTGCAATGAAGCTCATTCTAACCGAGCGACCACAGTCAGTAGAAGAGCTCAAGAACATAATGCAACAAAAGTTTAAGCCAAGGCTGGACTGTGAGTTTACCCTTCAATATGAAGACCCTGACTTCGATGGACAGCTCAGTGTTCTTATGGATATTCAGGAGCTCCCTGAAAAAGGAACACTGAAAGTGGTGAGATCTGAAAGTGACGTATCCTCCACTGGAAGCTCCGACACAGACATACTTCCGCATGTCCCTTTAAGACAGCGTCAGAAAAATTGGCCAGATTGTTTCCCTGTGCCAACTTTTTCTTATGAAGTTGAGCATGTATGTGCACAGGGAAATGCTGCCTTTGAACGTTCTGGGAAGACACTGAAATTAACAAGAGCTCAAAAACACAACATCCTGGAAAACATGGCTGAAACGATGTACAACTTCAAGCCATATCCACATGACCAGGAAGTGGCTATGGCTGCTGAAGCTCTAGTAGCAGCTCATCCATGCCTCAAAGAACATGGGAGTAAGAATGGATGGTATGGATGGAAGGTGGCCTTGAAGTTCAAGATGGGGAATTTTCGCACCAAGTTGGCCAGATCTGGTTGTGCAGAGGTCTCCATCAATGCAGGCAAGAGGAGCCGAACCAACCCTGAAAACGACCATCCTCATTCCAACATCAAAAGAGCAAGAAGAGCCGAGGTGAATTTCCTGCCCAACTTCCCCAGGGGAGAGAATGAGGAAACCTTGGAGGAAATGAGAGTACAAATCACACAAGAGACTGAAAAGACTGAGAGAGACCAGATACTGATTGAAAAACTCATGCACACAACCTTTGCCCTTCGCCGGCAACACATTGTTCAAGGAAGTCCAGGGGTGCGGGAATTCCTGGAGAACTGGCCGGCCTTGCGAACGCAGTCACAGGTAAATATCTAGTATGTTTTAATTAGCAATAGTTAATAAAAGTAATTGATATTTAACATTTCATGTAGAAAATATCTGACAACTCATTGTTTTTACACCTAAATATTTATGTGTACAGGTGTTTGCAGAGTTTCATCGCATTACCAACGTGAATCTACGCAACCAGTTCTACTGTGAACTTGACCGCTACACACCAAAACTAGTTGCACTGTATCGACAGAAGTCCTCAAGGACTGGAAAGGGAGCAGAGGCACTGCGAGAGATGCTGAGAATTTATGACTTGGAGGTAAGTTTATGTTTGACTTCCATGGGGACAATGCTGATCATATGTGTTGTCATTACAGATTAAAGATGCCTTGATAGTAGTCAGTCATCCTGCTGAATCATAGATAGATAGATTACTGTTTTTAACGTAACTGAAGCATTACATTGCTATACCAGTGACACAGACTGGGCATGCCGGCAAAATATATATATTAATATTAATATAAGATTTGTTTTTCTTGTTTCTCAATCTAGGAAGAACGTGACATCAACATGCGACGCACTCTGGCTCTTCGTGGACTTCCAGTGTATCTCCGGGAGGATGACACTGAATTCTACAAAACCTGTAATGTAAGTATGTCTCTGCAGCCAGAGCTATGCTTCACTGTCACACACACACACAGTGACTGATCTCTCTGTGCTTGGAGAGGAGATTTGAGAAGAGGAGGATGAGGAGGAGGAAGGACAGGAGAGGAGAGGAGGGGAGGAAGAAGAATGAGAGGAAGAGGAAGAAAGAGGACAGGAGAGGGGGAAGAGGAGGGAGGAGAGGAGGAGGAGTTAAGGAGGGGAGAGGAGGAGGAAGAAGAAAAACAGGACAGGGGGAGGGAATGATGATATTTAAAGTTACTTGGTGAACTTGTTAAGGACGGAATACTATATATTTTGGCTCTGCAAACAAGAATTGTGTGACATCCTTCTGGATTGGTTATAATTGACTTTCTTGTGTTTTGCAGGGTGAAGATGAGATGGAGACCACTGACACACCGCTGGCGTTCCTCTCTGTGGCCCCTGACTGCACTGGTTCCATCAGCTTCAGCCTGGAGAACATATCCATCGTGATAGAGGATGATGTTGTTATGAGCGAGCTTCCCAGGTTGGCTGATGCATTTGTGGTGCTGCTTGGTTTAATCTATGCATTACACTTAGATTATCCAAAGAAACTCACTCACACCTTCACATTCATCCAGAAAGTCCTGCTGTGTCTGGATGATAACAAAGCACTGAAACCATGCCTACTCTCCCTGAAAACTGAGTTGTTAAAGGAGTAAACAAGCTGAGAAATGCATGCCTGCTGAGTGCAGGCATGCATTATGCCCGGTGGGCTTTTTATCATGATCATGGCCTCCTTGACCTCACTGATCATTAAGCCCTCAGTTGTAATGATGATTCAGTTATTTATTGATATATTTTATTATATTTATTATATTATATTATATTATGTTTTTTTATTTTCCTCATTTGCACAAATTTAGATGTCTTCAAATTTAAATAGGCTTCTGAAATATATTTGTAAAATGAAGAAAAAAAGTTTGACTCCAGGTGTTGCACTTCAATGTTACTCATTTCATTTACTGTCATTATTCATTTCATTTCAGTTTTACTAAGCCTGATATACTGTTCTGAAAAGAAAAAAAAACTTAAAATGTAAGTTGTTATTGCCTTTTTAAAAGGTAGGTTTTAAGGTGTTGTTTTATGCCCTAATAAATTTTTGGAATTTTGACAGTAACACTTTAGTCAAGAACCTTTTATTGCATGGATGATGTTTTTCTTGCACAATCATACATACATGGTTACAGTTCTACAGTTACATGTACACAACTATATCTGCACAACTGTATTTGCACAGTTAGTTTTTTTGGCATGTCTTTGGGGGACAGAACCTCTCAGAAAACACAGCTCTCTGAAAACAGGTCATCTTACACATTTTAAGTTGGCAAGTGGTAAATATTTTTGAGTTCATAAATGTTTAATATTTTGAGTAGATACTATTGGTATTAATACATTGTGTTCAGTTATTTTTTTCAAGTCCATGCAATTTAGTTTTTATAAATATATTCAATCAGATCATTTAAGTATGAAGAAGACATAAATATTAAGTTAATGAAAATTTAAAAAGTTATATTGAACTTAGAATATAAATTAAGTCAACTGAACACACATTTTTAAAGTATATTGTAACTCAAAACATTTATTATGATAACTTAAAAGTTCTTACGTAATCAGTTACAGCACAAATTTTGAGTTTTCTGAACTTATTCGGGTTTACAGTGTACAAAGATACACACCTACTCACACACATAATCATACACACATACTGTCCATACAAAGATATACACCCACTCACACACATAATCATACACACATACAAACAAAGATATACACCCACTCACACACATAATCATACACATGCATGCACACACAAGCACGCACACACACACACACACACACACACACACACACACACACACACACACACACAGAAATGCACTGCGCACATAGCCATTGACACACACACACACACACACAAACACACACACAAAAACACATACACACCCTAACCACTCTCTGTCATCCTTCCGTTCTGTGGGACCTGCTGCTTCTCTGACACACCAAAGGGAGGAGAGATGGGAGAGAGAGACCCCAGAGCGAGAGAGGGGGAAGGCCCTTTGGCAAAACAAGGGCCCCGGCAGTAAGGACAGACAGCCATTGATGGCCCTCTGTGTTGACAAGGGACGCTGAGAGACGTTTTCCTCTGGGACAGCTCGCCTGCCAGGGATAGGGAGTCAGAGGAGGAGAGACAAATGAAAGGGCAAGCGAGAGAGACAGAGGGAGCGAGAGAGAGAGAGATAGATAGAGAGAGACAGGGAGTGAGAGAGAGAGGGTTGATGGACAGCGGGGCCGGGCGACAGTGTGCATTCTGTTTACTCCTTCCCAACGCCTCAAGAACGGTGCTCACACACTGAACATCTTGCTACGTCACTGTGTGTTCCTGTCTGGGGTAAATTGCAGGTCTATTATCTCCCTGCAATTAGCAGGCAATCTGCTCATTATCAGGGCAATTATCCAGCACTAATAGCATGCTTAATCAATCCCAGTTTATCAATTATTACCGTTTAAGGGAGTTGAATGCCAGATAATGCCACAGTCATTTTAGCCAGACAGAGCTGGTGAGATAAGGCCTGGCGTGTTTAGACTGTGTGCATGTCGATGACTGTGTGTCTGTGGTGTGGGTCTGTGTGTGCACCCTCTCTTAACGATCTGTACGCAAACACCCCTTCTGGGGGGGAGTATTTGCATGTGAATTCACTCCCCCGGGTTGACCTGACCCCCATGCCTGCGTGTGTGTGTGGTGTGTGTGTGTGTGTGTGTGTGTGTGTGTGTGTGTGTGAGTGTGTGTACTTGAGTGTGTCCAGATAAATGGGAACCTCATGAGGTGCTAAATGTGTGTGTGTGTGTGTCTGTGTGTGTGTGTGTGTGTGTGTGTGTGTGTGTGTGTGTGTGTGTGTGTGTGCGTGTGTGTTCTTGTGTGTGTGTGTGTATGTGTGTGTGTGTGTGTGTGTGTGTGGGGAGGTGGTGTTTAGCCATATGATTTTGGACATGATTGTTTGTGTCCGCTCGTGTGTGTGTGTGTGTGTGTGTGTGTGTGTGTGTGTGCGAGTGAGTTCTTGTGTGTGTGTGTGTGTATGTGTGTATGTGTGTGTGTGTGTGTGTGTGGGAAGGTGGTGTTTAGCCATGTGTTTTTGGACGGGATTGTTTGTGTCCGCTTGTGTGTGTGTGTGTGTGTGTGTGTGTGTGTGTGTGTGTGTGTGTGTGTGTGTGTGTGTGTGTGTGTGTGTATAATGGTAGGCTCTCACATGGTGAATATCTGTGTAATGGTGCATGGCTCCTTTGGATAAGTCGACCAGTTGCGAGCGGCCGCTTCTCTTATCTCCAGAGGACAATGTGGCACTCAGGGCAGCTGGACTATATTTGAAAGACCCTAAACACCCCCCTCACACACACACACACACACACACACACACACACACACACAC
>JAXIVH010001085.1:2500-32758 GCA_036785325.1 Urophycis tenuis | reverse complement strand
AGAGAGAGAGGGAGAGAGAGAGAGAGAGAGGGAGGGCGAGAGAGAGAGAGGGATGGCGAGAGAGAGGGAGAGGGGAGAGAGAGAGAGAGAGAGCGAGGGAGAGAGTGAGAGAGAGAGAGAGAGAGAGCGAGGGGGGGGAGAGAGAGCGAGAGAGAGGGAGAAAGTGAGAGAGAGAGAGGGAGAGAGAGAGAAAGGGAGGGAGAGGGGAGAGAGAGAGAAAGAGAGAGTGGGGAGAGAGAGCGAGAGAGAGAGACGGGGGGAGAGAGAGGGAGAGAGAGAAAGAGAGAGAGACAGAGAAAAATGTGTGAATATGATGAAATGAAAAGAAGGAAATAAAAAGAGAAAAAAAACAAAGCCATAAACACAGTGATAAAAATTACACATGGTAATGGTTTCCATCTGCCGTCTTCCAAGAGAAGACACAACCGCTCCCCCCTGAACATGAAGGCAGGTGAAGTGTAAAAGTAATGCATGTCGTTGTGGATTGAGGAGGTCTGGTCTCCCTGAGCCTTACCCTGCCACGCTCCATGTTCTTGATCCACTTCAGGGCCTGGCCTTGAGGGTCCACCATCAGCGGCCATCTTGTGTGACAGGGGTGAGGAGGAGTCGATGTGGATTACCATAGTTACGTCTACGTTTAGTCATTTATCCCGAAAAACGACTCGCGACCGAGGCTGAGCACAAACAATCAAAGCACACAATCAAAATCGAAGTGACGACAAAAACAACTATTTAGAGAGAAAAAAAATCCCGACTTGACAGAGTGCAGAGTAACTATTGGAATCAGCAAGAAAGGATTAGCGGAATTAAATTCAATTCGTATTCAGCGCGACGCGACAACAAGAGCTAAAAACAACAAAGTGCCCGAGTCAGTTTATCAGATGCATATCTTCAGTGGAGTCTGCCGTTATGATGTGTCTGTGTTTGCTTTGGTAAAGTGGTTGTTTTTTCGTGCGTCGAGATGTGTTTGCGCTTTGTCTCGTCTTTCGCTGTGGATATGTGTGTGTGAAGCCGTGTGCGTGTGGGATGTCACACATGTGTTACGTTGACGTGCCCCGAGTATGTGATGCGTGTGCGTGCGTGTGTGGGTGTGTGTGTGTGGGCGTGTGGGCGGCGCGTGTTTGAGTGTGTGTGTGTGTGCGGACCGGTTGCCGCGGGTGACGATGACTCCGTTCTCGGTGGAGAAGGCGTCGGAGGGCAGGCCCTGGATGTTCCAGTCCCTCACGGCGGTGGGCCGGGACAGGAAGCCCGCGAAGCTGAAGCCCGGGTAACACGGCACCTGCAGCTCACGCACCTGGCCGAGGGGGAGAGAGCGGGCGCAGGGGGGAGAGAGGAGGGGAGAACGAGGGCGAGAGGGAGCGGGGGGGGGAGAAGTGGGAAGTGGGAGAGAGAAAGACAGAGAGTGAGAGGGTGGGGGAGAGGCGGCGGGAGAGAGAGAGAGATTTGATTTGTTCAATTTGACAATTATCTTTACCCTTTTAAGTTTCTAACAAGGCGTAGTTATTATTCCATTTCCTCTGCAAAAGTAGAATTTTACCATAATGTAAGCAAATCAAAACAATATCCCAAATGTTAAAACAGTCCGGCTACTTCACCTGTAAGTAGAATAATGACTGCAAATTTAATAGAGTGTGTCTGTGTATGTGTGTGTGTGTATATGTGAGTGTATGTGTTTGCATGTGTGCTGGTGTGTTCATATGTGTGTGTGTGTGTGTAGATAAGTGTGTGTGTTTGCGTAGGCGAGGTGTGTGCGTGTGCTCATATGTATGAGGGTGTGAGTGTGCTTCTGTGTGTGTGTGTGTGTGTGTGTGTGCGTGCGTGCATGTGTGTGCATCCATGTGTGTGTGTGTGTGTGTGTGGGTGCGTGCCCACACACACACACACACACAAAATGGCCACAACTACTCCTAATTGAAGACGTGTGTTGATTTAAATCAAGGTAAAATTGGGCATTCGGGCTTTCATAATGCCACATTCTACGATGTTGTATTTTATTAGACCATGATACATCTTTTACTCTGTTTTCAACACTACAAACGCATTAAATACTGTTCAACAGCTCCTCCTGTTGAATGTCTCAGTCAGTAATTATGAACCTCCTTCACACCATCAACAACAGCCAAAGTCAGACCACAGCAGCCCCTCGCTGATATCTCTATTGTTTGTCGCTGTGCGTTTAGTGATGCTATGTATACCTTGATCCAGACCCCATTGGGTGTCTGGATTCATGTTCAATGCAGGAATCCACTGTAGACTAAACATCATCTTCAATCGGATCACCACGTTTTGCCTGCCTTTAGTTCTCTGAAAGTACCCGCCTTCCCCACAGTGCTCAATGTGAATTTAATTATCATCACAGGCCTTCATCTATCGTTCTTGGTGATGCGTGTGTGCAGTGTAGCGGGGGGCAATATAAATTGACCGAATAAAATCAATAGCTCCGGTGGTTTAAAGAATGTTTTGCTCACATGAGTGCAGACTCCGATGCTGCGAGGCTTATGCATCCAAATACTTCCAATAGAAAATGCACATTTACAGCAGTAGCACTCTGCTTCTGCTACACGTGGAGCGCAGATCAAAGCCATGTCACCAGGAGTCTGCGAGAGGGTCTTCAATGCGCAAGAGCGCCGTAATATTGTTTGACTCCTAATAACACGGGCCTCATGCTTATTATACTTCCTCCAGAGAGGATATGGATTTTCCATTTGAAGTGGTTGGGTGCGACCAAGTGGACACACATTTTAATGTACAGCGGGTCCTGTAGCGGCCGAGTGGAATGAGACCGCATTCACGGGAACAAAAGAGGGGATTGATTTCATTAGGTTAAATTAATATTGCCTATTGGTAAAAGGGAACATCAAGAAGAATAGATGTAGGCCGACAATTAAGGGCGGCAACTCAGTGGGTAGAGCGGGTGGACAGAGCGGGTTGTCCAGGAAACGCAGGGTCGGCGGTTCGATCCCCTTGATCCCCCCCTCCTCCTCCAACTGTCGCATGTTGAACCCCACAAACATACCGATTGTAAGTCGCTTTGGACAAAAGCGTCTGCTAAATGCCCCCTTTACCCTTTACAACGGCGTACATTAAATCAAAACTGAAGACATAGCAGGGGGACGTATTGATCCATACTTTCTGAGAACTAAAGGGAAATGTTGTGAAGTGAAAATAACACTTAGTCTACACTTAATGACTGAATTGAACATGGATTACATACCCAATATAGCCTAGGTCTACATAGTGTAAGTGCATACATATTCCAAATAATCAGTGAAAGATCAGCAATGATGGACTGGTGGTCTGACGATGGCTATTATTGATTGGGTGGCGATGGTTCATAATTATCGGCTAAAGTGGAGGATCTAGGGTTGGCTGATTTCCACAAAACGTCCTGCTACTTTCTGTCATTTAGACGATATCGATAGTCCGATGGATCGGCTCACCTTATGAAAATATACAGCTATTTCGTAAATGAAAGCAGCAAACAAACATCTTAGGTTCACAAACATTAACAAGATGTATTAGATGAAAAAGATTACATTGAACCACAACAACAATAGATTACATGATATGTGTGTTTCTGTAGGAGTGGGTGTGCACGTGTGTGTGTGTGTGTGTGTATGTGTGTCTGTGTGTGTGTGTGCGTGTGTGTGTGCGTGTGTGTGTGTGTGTGTCTGTGTGTGCGCGTGTCACCTCTTTCATCCACAGGGCCACCAGCTGGTCTCTGTAGGTGGACAGGAAGGGTCCTAAGTAGGACAGACAGGAGGCGGCTAACAAGCAGTCTCCCACCAGGTAGTCCATGTTCTCCTCCAGACCCTGAACGTACACGCACACGCACACACACAGATGTGGTGAAACATCAAATATACATAACCACTACAAGCCCTGGATCGTAACATGAGGTTGCGTGTATAGGGAATGTATGAGTAATGAGTGACCATTTTTTTCGGACGCTTAGCTGCATATGACTTCATGCGTGTGCGTCTGTGAATAATGAGTGTGTGTCTTGTGCATGCGTGCACGCACACGTGCATATGTGTGTGTGAGGACGATTAGGTAATTTTTCACACTTTCTACAACACTAACACTGCCGTACTCTCTCCCACTCACTATCACACACTCTTTCACACACCGTCATCTTCTCTCTCCCACTCACTATGATAGTCTCTACCACTCACTATCACACACTATCACACTGCCATGCAGTCACACAGACAATCCTCCATGTCTCTCGCACACTATCGTAATCTCTCTCACACAACCATACCCTCACACACACACACCACCATTCATTTAAAATCAATGTCATTCCAATTAAGCCTCATTGGCATGACTTTTAAGTGAAAAAAACATGTTGTCAAACATAGATATATATAAACAGGAAGAATGTGTTCATAAATAAGAGAATGCATGCAACAAGTAGGTAAATATACTATAGTATAGTATATAGTATATATAGATATACACATATATATACACACTTAACCTTCATTATAACACGGTAACCGTTTTAGAGGGAGAATCAAATGAGTTGTTTTCCTTACAAAGAACAATGTGCATGTATGTTTATTTTTAATTACAGTGTATGCAGAAATCAACACATGCAAACTGACTCAAATAAGCGAGGACATCAAAAATAAAATGTCCCCATATCGTAACCCAAACAAAGAGACTTTTCATGCTGTTGCCTTCACTCTGAACAAAACCAACTCCATTGCAGAGGGAAACATTTCAAATGATACTATGCCACAAAATGGGGATCCAAGCATGCAATGCGTTATACTGAAGGTGAGATGGGAGTTATATATATAAATATATATATATATACTGTATATATAGGAAAAAAACATGGTACTAATGAACACCCCAGTACAACACGTGAGAGAGTGTGAGAGTCTGATAAGTGTGTGTGTGCGTATGTGTGCGCGTGTGTGTGTGAAGACGTGATTGAAAAACAAGGTAGCATGATTGAACAGGATGGTAAATTCTCCGTTCCTGATTGGTTTTCACGTCCCCGGCCCGTTACCGCCCCCTTCACACTCCCGTCTCGCTGAAGCACCCGAGGAGAAAATGGAGGCCGGGGAAACGCGCGACTCGGGCCACAGAGATACTTAACACCTTCGCAATTGCGGCGAATCGTGAGGTCTACGAGTGTGCAGCGGCAAACGTTCCCACGTCGCGGTGGAATTCGGCGCGCTCAGTGTTGCGGAATGTCTTCGGAGCAGCGCCGGGTCGGTTACCGTGGCGCCGGCCCGCCCCGGTTTCACCGCGGTGGGACGGATGCTCCCCCCCCCCGGATCTGCTGACAGCGCGGCAGATGGACGCGGCAGAGGGACATTTCAAATGGTTTGTGGTAACCTTGACAGTGCTGCATGTATGCCGGGCCAATTAAAAAAAAAACGGGTGACACTTGGCCATTGAGGATGTGACAGCCTGGCCACACAGAAAGTGGAGTGGAGTGGACTCTGCTGTCGCGCTCCAGACCCGGTTCAAGTGCCGGGCCTTCCTCGAGTGACAAGGGGGGGGGGAGACGAAGCCTACACCGGCGGCCTGGCGGCATGGCGGACCATTTGAACACGCAGACGATGGAAGAACCGGATTCGAGACACCGATGAGGAAGAGGCTGAAATACAACCGTGCAAGAATGGCGATGAGTGACAAGAGAGCGCGAGTTTGCCGAGCTGCTGGGGGGGGGGGGGGGGGGGGGCGGATTGAGACCGAGAGCAGTGAGCAGGAGATGAGAAGGAGAGGAGATGAGAAGGACTGAGGACCACCGGCCAGGGGGAATGACACTGGAGGCCTGATAGCCTCGTTGGCCACAGCGGTGAAATATCTCTTCAGTGGACACGCCCCCATCAGAGCACCTCTCCACAAACGGGAGGTTCAACGTGAACAAGGCCATAAATTGCCAAACAAAGCGAGTCAACAAGCAACAACAACAAGCCTGTCTTTCTCTCACACAATTTATAAAGACCGGGGAAATATACAGCCTCTGGGCAATAGTGGTAATTATCGGGCTGGTCTTAATTGCCTGAATTTGGTGCAATACTGAATTGAATTTTTTTTCCGCTCGTTTATGGTATTTAGTGCATGCCCTCGACATTTATTTTCATTTGACCGTTATTTATTTTGACTAATATGTTAACTTATGTTAACTGATTCATGAATTAAGTCGTTAACCTCGCCGTTAATGCTTTTAGAAGTATAAATGGCGAGGTTAATTGTTTATATTGGTTGCTTATTTTTGTTTTGCTTGTTGTTGTAACTGGCTGTTCACATTCAAACTAAACATTCAAAACAATGCACACTTTTATTTAAGATACGCACCGGAGTCTCGCCGGCTTTGAGTTATTAAGTTTATATCATCTTACCCCAAAATATACCTTATTCATTTCATTTAAATCAATTGAGTCATAGTTATTACATTCACATTTACTCTTAGGGCATTTAGCAGACGCTTTTATCCAAAGCGACTCCCAAAAAGTATTAATAAGGACTACTTTTATTTTATTTTTTAATCATTGTTTAATACTGCAGAGAAAATCAGCACAGAGAGCTGTCTCTCTGACCTCTGACCTCTCTAACCTTCACCAACTTCATCAAACACACAAAGGGAGGAAGACGATAGCAGCGCATGTAACGGAATTCAAATTAATTGGATGTCTATAAACAAAAGAAAAAAGTTATATTTCAATTCCAACTTTGCTAATGAACATTTTGGTTGTCAATGTTTATTTAGCCTTCATGGAACAACACAGTAAGAAGTTACATTTACACTTAGGGCATTAAGCAGACGCTTTTATCCAACGCGACTTACAAAGAGTACATTTGTCAGAAGAAGTATCTAAGATACGCTTTTAGTTTTTAGTTTTCACCATGGCAGACGTCCAAAACATCTGGTAAAGATGTAAACTGCCCCCGTAAACCTTGAAACTTTTTGGGCCTTATTTGAAATGATTTCAAAGTAAGAGCTAAAGCTAGATATATAGCATATAATCTGCCTCAAACTTTCTAGCCTATAATAGCGAGGTATAACAGTGTTATGTAATAGACACACACACACACACGAATAGAAAACATGGTTACCTTGCTTTGGATTTGCAAGAATATATCAGGCTTACAAGAAGTCTCTTTGCAGTTGAGACACTTGATTTTCAAATGCACACTTAACCTTAATTTGTTCACTAGAAGTAATGATGATATTGCCCTTCAGGTCAACCACTCGGCAGGAGCAGCTCACAGCCTTTACAAACAGACAGAATGCTGTTGCCTCACCTAACAAGGGAAACACTCCACCAAAGAGATGCTGCATACATCTGTATGCTTTTGAAATCAAAAAGATGTGGCACCACAGGATGAGCGTTCAGGAAAGAAGCGAGGCATTTCAGAACAAAATCCCAGTGGACACATGGAAATAACGATATTAGTTAACTTAATTATTTTAATTATTGAATGTAATAGTCTGGACATAATTGAATCTGAAACATTTTACATCTTGGTATCAAATCAATCATTGATCCCCTTCAAAATGTGAGCTCTCTGGCTTGTAATGAGTAACACTTTATTTCCAATTATTTGTTAAGAGTGGAACTCCTCATGCCATGTGGGAACAAGCTAATTGCTCCAAAGTTGCTCCATGAAGGCTCCTCGATGGGTCTTTGCTCCACAAAGAATTTGCCCCCAAAAGCTTGTATATTAGGCTTTCAAGATGCCTTTCTGTGAGACAGTTAGAGAGTTAAAATAGAAGTTAAATGCAATACAGCTCATTTATTTGATTTATGATCATTTATTTGTATGTATTATATTTGATTTATTTGTCCTGTTGAACAAACTTCAACCAATGCAATATTTTTGTTCACCTAAAAAAAGCAAATTTGGCACTCTCTAATTATCCACTTACTTAAATGTATCATTATATATGTATGCACTTTATCATGTTAACAGACACCCCCATTCAATTTCAAGCATTTCTATTTTGAGCATCAAAGGCTGGAGATCACCTGCTGATGTATAAGCTGGGGCTTGGCCACGTTCGTCAGTTGGCAGTGAACATCTGAACCGGTAAGGCTGCTGGTAATCAGCCGACTTACCTTTTTTTTCCCGTTATGTAGGTTTTTATATGTACATTATCCGTTGCAGATGTGTATTTTTAGCAGTTTGTTCACCGCAGTTGGACGGGGCTTAGTAGCCTAAGCGGGGATGAGTTGGGGAGTAGCTTGGCTTTCACAGGAGGTTGTTTACGCCAATTACAGTGGTAAGAAATATGTTGACGGGCGTCAAGTGAACATTTTACTGACTCCACTGATACGTATGTATGTGGAGGATTTAATGTTGGAGGCATACTGTAAATGTTTATATTGCCTTTGTCAGTCATTTTCTTCCAATGGTTTTAGTCATTTTCTTGGCTATATCTTATTTACGGTGAGTATAATGACGGTAAGAGCCGGAGCCTCAACAGCTAATTAGCAGTGCTGTAAGTTAACGTTTCCAAGGCAACCAGGCAGCTCACGGGTCGTGGTATGTCACCTGTAAACGAAGAGTGAGACATTACAGCCTATCGTGAATGTGACTGTTAGGGACTGAAGGTATAAGGGAATCAGATAATTGTTTATGCTGGTTATAAGAAGAATTGTAGATAATAGAATTATACAGAATGAGCACTGTCAATACCCTCATATAGAATTTATCATTTTAGTAGCCAGCCTACTTTTATAGACTGTATAAAACATTATATTTTATGTTATTTTTTATTCTATCAGTCTTTTGATTCTAAGTGGATATATCTAATGATACTTCTTACTGGATTGTAGTGTTACTGTTTTATTTTGTCATTTGTATTGTTCCAACTATGTTGAGTCAACATCTGCACCAGTAAAGCCACTGAAGAAACATCAAAGTGTAAAAAAAAACCCTTTGAGTATTAAAAGATTGAAAAAAAAAAAAAAACATAATCAGTATGCAAAGGAAGCATATACTGTTTTGCATAGATTAATATAGCCTGCCGATGCCAGAAAAAAAGTACATTGACACACAGTGTGGTGGTCGGCTCACTGTGAAGTTCAACAATGCTAACAAACTCAGATCAGTTCAGTCAACTATTCACTATTAAACTGCATTATGCCATTACATATTCTAACACTGTCCCACCGCTGTTTTACTTATCAACAAACACACCTAGTGCCAAACAAGAGAAGACCACAGGAACTGTTCTTTGTATCTACCATGCAGTTGTTTTTCAATCATCCTATCATAACACATTCAAAGGTTCAGATTAATTAACTTTTTATTTGTATTTCATGGTTGGCACATTAATGATTGCATTAAGTGAGACATGTCAATTTAAATATAAACTACGTTAGTGATAACAAACTTCCATATTATTCCTCGCCGGGGGCCGCTTTTATTTTGAAGGGGTGTTGCCACTGGGTGAAATGTACCATTATGGTGGGGTTGTTGACTGGTCAATATTTGAAATATGCAGAATAAAATTGTTCAGAGCTCTTAAGTATCTAATTATGGAAATACAATTTCCATAAGTTAATAAGTTTCCATAATCAGTGTCCTTAAAGCAAAAATATGCCGTCATGACGTCGTGAGCTAACGTTGGATCATGGTAGTTGCTGTTTTCTGAGTGATTTATAATAGATTTATGTACATTTGTGTTCTGTAGTGGTTTGTTCTGGGGGGGTCTCAGAGAACACATCCCCTCAGGGTCTCCTGCATGCACCAGAACCATGTGGATTCCCCGGCTAATGCAGGTTGTCTCCAGCCATTAGGAAGCATAGACACAGGGACCTGCTTGTTCAGGACGTCCTGATGTTTCACAATGTTCTTATTCTTACACATGCATAAACCAATTAACATATTGAACATCAATAAATTCAATAAGAAAATGTACCTAAATCGGATAAAATGTATTTAAGTGAGCTGATCACAGGCGCTATGAGACATTTAATTTTGTTTACATTATTTGATTTTAAACAGACATCAAAGTGTGAATTACCACCCATGGTTTCAGAAGTGGTGCAGAGAATCATGTAACTGAATTGCTATTGTATCACCTTTCAGTATTCTGGTATCGTGGAATCCCGACTGGCCGGTAAAGCTGTTTCATGCTTGTCCCACCATTTTTACTGGTCTCAGACAATCCTTATCCTATCTTAAGTAGGCTTGGACGGCCTCGAGTTTTCCTCAGCGTCACACCCACTTGATATTTCACTGGGCTATACGGTGAAGAAAAAACACAGCGCACTGGCTTGGTCAGAGAGGGGATCTTGTAAAAAGCGGCCAGAAACTGGTCTCCGTACAATGTCAATGTCATTACTTTGGAAGTCTTTGTAAAGTCCCCGTGGTGGTTCAGCAATACAAAGTTATCCCTATGAAATAGCCTGTTCGACCTCCAACCCCCCATGTAAAATTCAGACGCCACCACCCAGAAGACACTACCAGACATGCAGGTATTTTGGAACAAAACACTTGACGATTCACGATGGAGCGCCTTCATAGAAATAAACAGCATTCATCCGTTAGCCCTACTCATAAATCACAGGAAAAACATTGCTGTAAAATTTAACAATAGCCTATGTCGGCTGCACATTAGCCAAAAATGTATAATCAGTAAGTGTTTGTTATAACGGTTTCCATAATCTTTTTCGGTTTAATATTAGCCGTCAACATTGCATAAAATGTGGTTCAACAGAGATCTGTATTTGGTGGGTATGCAGCTGGGCCTGTAATAATCCCTGAATGGTGCCATTGGGCAATTTGAGTTATCCTCTACAAAGCGGAGATAACTCAAATTGCACTATGGTGCCATTGAGGGATTATTACAACATTTGACATCAAATGGGCCACAGGCCTGCCTTTACTGTGCACATAAAGCCTCAACACACAGGAACATTTCTCTGCCTGTGATTAGGCTTTTGGATAAAACCAAAACGTGGTCAATTGTAACTGTCTACTGGGGCCATCCTTAAAAATATTTCGGTTTGCCGTAACCCGACCGACCCTCTCAATTTAGGACCGACCCAAATATGTATTTTTTTCCCCTTTTAATCCAACCGACTTGCCGGTTGTAAACTTGCGTTAAGACCAACCGTTTTTTTTTTACTCTTCAAACAACTAATGCAAATACAATAAAACCCTATTAATTATATTTTATTAAGTATCACAAATATAAATTGACTACATACACATGTAGGCTACGTTCTTTCTTTTATATTCGCTTCATTTCATCAATGGTTTGCCCTTGTCTGTTATGACGCTTGTGGCTGCAGTAAAGAAAATGTTTGCGGTCGCCGTTCAAAGTTATACGGGTTCAGGCACCGTAGCAATACATTAAAAAAATGCATTTAAATATTTCTACACCGCTATAATGTGACACAAAGTTCTAGAAGAACTGCACCCAGATCTTCACCCATCCCTTCTTACAGTGACTGTGTCGACTGATGTCAAGGAGACCGCTAAACTTTTACGGGTTGGAGACCCAGTCAGTGACATCACGATATAGACCTACCTACCAACCTTTTTCTTTTTGGGGGGGGGGGGGGGGGGGGGTGTCACTGCAAACTGAAATATTTTTGAGGATGGCCTGGGGTTTGGGCCGGGGTAACGTTATTCCAAGTGGGTTGATAAATAGTTGGAATTGGAACCGTGGCAGTCTGTCCATCTTTACCACAAGATGGCCTGCGTGTCAGCGACGCAGCTGCCGACAAGTGGCCCGTAATGAGCCATGTATGCCTGGCACACACTCAGCCCCACACCTACATTTACATTTAGGGCATTTAGCAGACGCTTTTATCCAAAGCGACTTACAAAAAATACATTTGTCAGAAGAAGGTGAAACATTTAATTGCTGTTAATACAGTAAGAAAGTCACCAGAGCAAGTTTCAAGCATTTCAATTGCTAGGTTAACCATTACCAGTATACAACATCTCTGGCTAAGTGCCAAGTTACAAAGAGCGATTATAATGATCAATGAAGATTCATGTTTTGGTGTCAAAGTGTGTTGAAGGCGACGATCTTGCCAACCCAGCACCCCACACACACACACACACACACCGATTCCACTCCGCAACAACTTGATCAATTTGAACGACTAATCGGAATGGACACAAATTCCAATTGAAATCTGGTGATCAAAAATGGGACTTTATCGTAAACAAACATGGTGGATAGTGGCCATGTCATGCTAGCTTTTGCTAGCTGCACACATAAATAACTACTGCAATAGGCGAAGACCGAGCAAAACATGGGTCTTATTCTTAACTAAATGACAATACATTGTCCATATAATTAAATAAAATAGTCTATCCAGCAAAGAAAGCAAATAACAAATAATGTCACACAGGATTTAGCTGTTGTGGCATTCAAGGACATAACAATACCAAACAACGAAATAATCAAGATGGGATTCTGGGATTCATTAAGAAGCTGATTTTAACTAACGCTCCCCAAATCAGCCACATATTATAAATACCGGAGAAGGGCTGATCCACAACCGGCTGGCCCGCGGTTGCAGTCAAGTCACCCGGGACGGCGCTCCGCTAGCGCTTACGCGTAGTGCGCGGATGTAAAAATAACATCCAGTCTATTTATTAATTTCCACAGACGTAGAATTGCTTTAGATTTTTCCCTGACTGACACAACGGCATGTGGCATGAATCTCCATAGAGGTCTGCACTCCAGGCAATGCTCAACAGTTCAATGATCAACTTAACACAATCGCTGAAGCAGTTCTAATAAAAAACAGCCGCACAGATTCCACCGTATTTAATCATATAGGCTGATGTTAGCCTAATGTGCAACTGACATAGGCTAGTTTTAATTTTACAGCAATGTTTATCAACCTGTTTTTATAAGTTGCACAAATGGTTAATAAATATATTTCTATGAACTCCGTTCATGGATTAATCCTTCATGAATCCTTAAGTGTTTAGTCCAATTCTTTCAGATTGGGTGTTTCTTTGTAACCATATTGGGCTCAGGGTTTTTGAAAATCGACAATTCAATAGGCTCATAGGGATAACTTTATGTCGCTGAAATACCATGGCATGACTTTACAAGACATCAAAAGTAATGACATTGACATCGTCGAGAGACCAGCTGTTAAAACAATGTTAACACTTTTTACAAGATCCCGTCTGCCGCCATCAGGTCTGCAGTTTTTTATGTTATGTCTTTAAACAAATGAATAAAAATACTGTATAGCCCAGTGAAATATCAATCATGTATGACGGTGTGGAAATATGGAGGCACAAAAATAAGGCATAAGCCTGATAGATACTTATTACTTTTGTCCTCAAAAACAAAATAATTTGATGGTACTGGTATTGCATTGTTTTGAGCTCCTTACTCTGGAAGAGGGCCATCTTCATCAATTCCAAAGCGTTCATTTCCCTTCAAGAACACCCTTGATTGCAGTGTTGTGAACTCCTACACTGTTGAGAACAGCCCTCTGCCAAGGCCGAAGGAGAGCCTGTCCTCCACAGGTTGACCAATCCATGGTGATTTTTTAACTCATTTACAGCCTTTTCAGCTCTTGGTATGTATATGTAATAATGATTCTTCATCAATGTGAAAATGTATCTGAAGTGGAAGGAGACAACGCGATTGAGTTCAGTCCACAACCTTTCCGTCCTCTGATTGTGTACTCTGTTGGCCGTTAATTAAACTGTGCTGGTTAAGCCCCGCTCTCTCAAGCATATGACGAGCTACTCAAGGTGCCCCATACCGGGGTCACAACGCAGACTTCAATGAACACCTAATTCATGAACGGCATTGCAAAAAAACAGTCCCACTAAACTGGAAGCCCGGTTGTTGGTGAGACAACTCCAGTGAATAATGGTCCGGCTGAAGCCGTCAACAAAGTCATGAAATGTCGTCCTTCACCTCACAACTTTTGCTTCCATCAACGTACCGGTCTCAGAACAAAAGGGAATAACTTATTTTGGCACCAGATAAAAACAAAAGGACTTCACCATTGGGACCACTACTCTTAATGCAGGTAAGCTTCTTTCAGTAAATAGTTTCATGGGAAACTGGCGGCACGTAATAGAAGGGTTTGCGACTTACCAGGGATGAATACATAATACCAGAACTGGTGCTCTGCATGAATACATTAACTGGTCATTATACATGTATTGAATGAATACTGAGTAGCCTTTTCACTGTAACTATGAATTAACACAATGGATCAGATTAGCTTCAAACTAGATGATTGGCCGACAGCGGCAGGAATTTAATTGTCAAAAGTCCAACACAAGAAGAAAAAAGTACGCCCAGGCCTACTTTGTTAACTACTTTCGAACCACAGGAGTTTATATGTCATGCATTTCTTATCATGAATTACTGATGGGCCTTCTGTTGTAACTTTTACAGTGCAATGTTGAATGTAATATTTGTAATGGCAGGGAGGTGTGCAATAACCATTAAGTATTCACATTTGCAAATTACCCACAATAATTGGTAAGGGCTCCGAACACTGTAGACCCTTCGACAAATTGCATGAAGTAGCCTGACAGATTGTCCTCCTGGGTCAAGTGTTTGAAGTCTGTCTGACAAGCCGACGCTAAATCTGAATGTTGCGTGATCGAAGGCTTCCTAGAACATATCTTTCACCAGAATTTGCCCTATGATGTCGGATCTCACCATCTCAACGACTGTATAACTATGTTGGACATCGTGGCAGAAGTAAAGGGTTGCATATCAAGGTGCACTGTGTCTGTAAAATGTCCGCCTGCTGATCCCCAAGCACAGTGAGCAATTAGCTGACGTGACAGACTGTACCGAGGGGCACTTGGGTGACCAATAGTGTAGACGAACTAGTGTGAGGCACAAATTAATTTGGTACAGGCCTCTGGGTCTCCTGGATTGATCTATATCTATTTAGTAAGCATTTACACAATCTCTGGTCCCTGCATGTTGAAATTGCTGGCCAATGAGAAGAAACAGTCCTCACGTGGTGATACAGGTGATACGGCTCTCTGTATCACCTCTCCAAACCCCATGCTGTCTGTAAACATCTCAATGCCCTGAACACATCGCATTGCGTCGTGGAAAAAAGTTCTAATACACTCCTCATTGCCATTCATCTCCAAAAACAAAACATGAACTTTGGGAGAAAAATTAAAATCCTTGGAAAGATCAATTTTTATACCAACATGTTTTATGCCAGGGGTGTTTTACAAATGGGGGCAGACCTAAGCATACACTTGGGGGTAGGTTGGAGTACTGCAGGGGGTAGTAGAAAAATATTATCCAAATATATATCCAAAATATTTGTTTATGCTGTGTAGTGTGTGTGTGTGTGTGTACCGTATGATAATGAGTCAGTGGTGATAGTGGTGAGAGTGGTTATAGATGGTGGTACGACAAAGAGTGTGGAGTAGTATGAGAGAATTTGGCAGTGGGAAAGACAGTATAAGAGTGTGAGAGAGTACTTTACTGAGTACAATAGTGTGTGAGGGTAAGGTAGTGTGTGAGAGAGTACGGTATTGAGTGGGAGAGTACGATCATGAGTATGACATGTGCGAGAGAGTATGGTTGTGCGAGAGAGTATGATGTGAGTATGAGAGTATGATCGTGTGTCAGAGACAATGGTATTGAGTGGGAGAGAGTATGAAGTGAGTATGAGAGTATGATCGTGTGTGAGAGACAATGGTATTGAGTGGGAGAGAGTATGATAGTGAGTATGCGAGTATGATAAGGCGCGAGAGAGAGTACGATAATGTGCGAGAGAGTATGATAGTGATCTTGAGAGTATGACAGCGTGCCACAGAAAGAGTATGACAGTGAGCATGAGAGTATGACAGCGTGCCAGAGAGAGAGAGCATGGCAGTGCGTAGTATGAAACAGCGCCAAACAGCTTCTGATACGTACAGTAACGGTGATCTCCCAGCGAGCCCTCTCCCCGGCCAGACCAGACACCAGCTTGCCGGCCCGGTCCAGTTTGACCTCCATGTCCTCTGAGCTCCTCCTCAGCTCCTCCTTCATGGCCAGCTTCTCGTCGTACTGCTTCTTCAGCTGCTCCAGCTTCTCCCCCACCTACACACACCATCACGTGGAGAGGGCAGAAGTAACCCATCAAACCAAAAAGAAGAATCATAATGCACTGCATATCTTTAAGGGCTCATATTACGCAATTTCTGGAGTTTATTAGTATTTGTTTAAATTATTTTTTTTATTGCTTTAATGTAAAACCATAAC
Organism: Urophycis tenuis; assembly: GCA_036785325.1. Classification (NCBI taxonomy): domain Eukaryota; kingdom Metazoa; phylum Chordata; class Actinopteri; order Gadiformes; family Phycidae; genus Urophycis; species Urophycis tenuis. Next base: position 16,554 of record JAXIVH010001085.1, on the reverse strand, counting down.
TTAATATTATCACTATATTCAATGGTGCAGAATGACTGTCACCCTTTATCAAAAACTTATTTTTGAGAAATGGTGGTAACACAGTTGTTACCATCATCATGGTAACAACTGTGTGTCCGTTGACCGACCAAAATGTACATGTTTAGAAATGTATTTTAAAATGTCTTATTCAGGTGCACTTGCGAAAACATGAGAAGTATAAAATGGCTGAAGCCAAGGAATACGAACATATTCTTTGTAAACTTTGCTGGTACTGCATCACCCTTTTCCTTCCACATTATCCTTAATGTAAAAACTACTGTTTGTATTATCTATTTATTCTCACAGCATTTTATTTCAAGTGCAAGTTTGACTTTGAATCCAAGTTGCTTCCTGGATCAATATTGCCTCATGCCGTGACGTTGCCACCTGAGGCTTTGGTTCATTATAAAACAGTATTTGTTGTAAATCATTCTTATTTTTCCTATTAGACTGTAAGACAAAAATGTGTACTACCAAGCAGGCCCCCCTGCCTGCACACCATCCCCATCCAGGCCTGGAGCCTCACTGTTTGAGCCCAGCCACAACCTGCTAAACATCAACAACATTCAGGGAGCCAACAATGGAGGAGTTGAACAGAAAAATAGTAATTTCGTATTACAGAGTGATGAGACACAACCGGCTGAAATCAAATCAAAACAGTGAGGTTTTTGATTATACCACAGGACCCAAATTAGCGAGTTTAGAAATATAAATGTAAATTATGAATGAATGTTTTTTTTCTCAAAATCAGCAAATCTTTTGCAATTGTAAATAAACTGACCGCACGCCAGAACTACAGAGGGAGGGGCGTCAGGGTTGTCATTCTCCCTGTCCTGTACTCTGGATATGCCATGATGGCATTTACTGTATATGGGCGGTACTTTGGCTTTCTAAAGTGGGAGATATGGCGGCCTATCTCCTTCGAGGGTCCCTCATGCTGGGATGACAGGTCCTAGTGTACGGGGATTGTCTTCATCCTTCAACAATGGGCGTCTCTGGTGCTTCAACGTCCTCATCAGAGACGAGCCTCATCAGGTCATCCACATAACTAGAATCCACCTTCATTGTACGTATGCAAAGTGATCCCATAAATAAATAGTAGATGTATGGAATTATGTTACATACACACACACACATGTGTATGCTATCACCTCTTAGTGTATGCCTGGTTGTATGTACATTTATGTATATTTCTTTATGTATATTTTTTGTATATTGCTTACATAGGTTTATATTTTACAAAGGTTCTATTTTACATAGGTTTATATTTTATATTTTACATAGGTTTATATTATATATTTATATATTCTAACACTTTACTATACGTAGAGTGTCTGTCTCTTCTTTCTTTTTGCACTGGAGTATTGTATTGTAACGAATGCAATTTCCCTCAGGGATCATTAAAGTACGTCTGTCTGTCTGTCTGTCTGTCTGTCTGTCTACTTCACCTCTCTGAGTTTGCTCTGGGCCTCGGCCAGGGAGGCCTGCTTCTCAGCCAGCTGGGACGAGGCCGCCTGCAGCCGGGCTCGCTTGGGCTCCACCACCCGGTAGATACGGCCGTACACCTGGGGTCCCACCACCAAGACCACGGGGGGCCGGAGAGAGAGAGGGAGGGGGAGAGAGAGAGAGAGAGAGAGAGAGAGAGAGAGAGAAAGAGAGAGAGAGAGACAAAGAGAGAGAGAGAGAGAGAGAGAGACAAAGAGAGAGGGAGGGAGAGAGAATGAGAGAGAGAGAGAGAGATTTATACCTTTGTAATGTAACTCCTACATAACATACAAATGTGTATGTTTTATTTGTGTTCTTTTCGGAATGAATGTGTGCGGTACAGTGATGCATACTAGCAGTTGTAAACAGTGGTCTGTGTGTGTGTGTGTGTCTTTGTATGCATCGGTGTGTATCTGTGTTTGTGTGTATCTGAGTGTATGTACTATCTACAGTATCTACAGCATGTGTATCTCTATATATCTCTATGTGTGTGTGTGTGCAATTGTATTTATGTATAAATGTATAAATATATATATATATATATCTGTCTGCATCTTTGTATGTATATGTAATTGTGTCTATGTCTGTGTGTATGTCTCTACGTGTTGTGTTGTGTGCAGTCCGTGTGTGTGTGTGTGTGTGTCTATGATCATCCACGTGAGTATGGCCCCCCCTCTCCCCTCACCTCCATGGCCCTGACCCACATGCAGAGGGACTTGGCGGCCAGCGACACGCGGCCAATGATCTCGGGCTGGAAGTCGGCCTGCGTGCAGTACTGGCCCGTCTTCTTCAGCACGCGGTCCGAGATGTTGTCCTTGTCGAAGTGCACCAGCGTCTTGATGAAGCTGGACTCACCTGCGGGCCCACAGGGAACAGACCCCGGGAAATGTGCTCAGCGTCTCCTGTCTGTTCCCAAACACATGGCCTGTGTGTAGCTCTCAGGACAAGGATGTATACTGTGTGGAAACTATAATTATTCTGCAGTGCTGCCTGCCTTTGTGAGCATGTATCTGTTTACTTGGTTTGCTGTTTACCTTTCCATTGTATTTTTCACATTTTAAGGGAACAGAAAGCTCTGTTTTATTCCACCCTTTCTAGGTGTGCTTTCCTCAACATGACCAACCCATCCACCAGGTCAGTGATCTTGACCTTCAGTGTCCTCCTGCCCTCCATCCATCTCACCCCTCGCCTCTCAATTATCACTCTCTCCCTCTCCTGTTCCCCACCCATCCATCCCTCACTCCCTGTCCATCCTCTCTCACCCATCCATCCATCCCTTGTTCCCTGTCTATCACCTCTAACCCATCCCTCCCTCCCTCCCCCCCTCCATCCCCCCCCCCCCCCCCTCACCCAGCTGTCTCTTAGCCTCGGCCCAGGTGGGCTCCTTGCCCAGCAGGATCATGACAGCCTGCATCACCGTCTCCACCAGCGCCGGGGGCCGGCCGTACGACTTTATCTCCGTCATGTCCTTCTTGTTCAGGGACTCCAGGGCCTGGCCGCCGGGAAACAGCAACCGCACGACGTGAGGACGATCGGAAGGAAACACAGGAGAATGAAGACAAGGGGAATGGACGTCGGAAAGAGCCGAAGAGAGAGGGCGGGATGAAGTTTGAAGGGAAACCAAGAAAGAACGAAGAGGCGGAAAGTTGCTTCGATGCCGCACAGCATCAGAGCAGGAAGGCCAGACGCTCACGACGCCACTGCTGACAAAGAGCCAGAGACAGCCAAGGCCGCGTGGCCGGACCGGAGAGCAGCCGGTGAGGCGGCGGGGGGCGCCTGACCTTCATGGCCTCCTCCAGGGCCGGCAGGGCCTCGTCCAGGTCCCTCTGGGCGTTCTCCGCCATGGCCTTGCACTTCACCTCCTCCGCCGCGATCTTCTCACTGTGGGCCCCCACTGCCTGGACGGCGAATGGGAAACATAGCATATGGGAAACGTACCACGGTGGCTGATAACATGGTCTCTATTGTGGTGCATGTGATGTTGTCACAGTGTGTATCATGTCTGTGTCAAAATATGTATATTATATGTGTATCATATGTATATGAAACCACAGTACTCTAATAAAACAATCTACGTTAACTACATCTTAACTTTAGCTTAACTTAATCGCAAGTTGAGTCTAACTACAGTGCAAGTACATGAATAAAGTTAAATCACAGTTTAACTACAGGGGCAATACAGACCGCACGGAGCAGTATAGCCTAAAAATATTCACAATACCCAGTTATGTTGGTGCCGGTGAATGTGGGCGTTGTAGGGCAGAATTAACATTTTAATCATATTTGATTAAAATGTGGATTTCGGCAAGCCAACCCACATAAAACAATTCTACTTTTTTTTTTTTTTTAACCCTCGACAATCAGCGCTTTTATTATTCTGCCTGCAGTGAGAGACCTTTGGTGGAAGTTATATTTGGTCTCTGGTGGGCGGCGCTGTTCACGCAGAGTCCTGTTTGCTCTCACTTTAAAAGTCATCGATCTGTCGTGACGGCGGCAGATTGCAGCCATCGCGGCTCCGTCGTGGTTAATGGGTCGTTGAGGTCCTCATCTGCCCCCCGCTGTGACAGCCAGCGCTGTGCGACACACTGGTGATGGATGGGGTGTCGTGTGTCATGTTATGACCCCCCTGGACATATGTTTGAGTTGGATGTTTTGAAGTGTTTACGCCCCTCCCCTCTGGCCGTGTTTCTTGTGTTACTGTGTTATTGTTTTGGGCGTTGAAGGGTTGATTGACTCAGTGAATTGGGGGTTTGTGTTGGATTGGCTGGATGTGCAGGTGTGGTGCCTGATAATTGGCTTGTCAGCGGGCCACACACACCTGTGGCTTCCTCAGCAATCTCCCTCGTCTCAGTGTAGCTGTCGTGCAGCTGTTATTGCATGTCTTTTCTCCTCGGCTCCACTCTGTTCACATTGTCGTCCCTACCTCAGCTACGTCGTGAGTCAACGCTATTAGGAGGATGACGAATGCCCACCTTCTGCTGTTCGTCCGCCTCCCTCTTCTGCTGCACGATGATCACCAGGTACTCCTCGCACTGCCGCTGGAAGTCGGCCACCTTCCCCTTGGCCTCCTCCAGCTCCAGGGACATGGCCTGCACCTTTTCCCGCGTGTCGTCGATCTTGAACAGGCCGTTGCGCAGCTTGCTCACCTGCTCACCCAGCTCCCTGCGCTTCTCCCCCAGCAGCCTGCAGGGAGAGGGGCACGCACACACGCACACGCACACACACATGAACATGCACATGCACACACACACACACACACACGCACACGCGCACACGCACATGCACGCACACACACACACATGTATGTATGGGACCATGCAATGGTTGCACACGCAAACATATACACAGAGACACACGCCGTCACACAGATAAACTCAAGCACACACACACACACAGAAACACACGCCGTCACAAAGATAAACTCGAGCACACACACACACACAGAAACACACACCGACACATGTAAACACAAATACACACACAGCAAAGACGCACACACACACACACACACAAAGGAGCAACCAGTGAGGTGTCAAGAGTGCAGTACTGCAGGGTTGAAGTGTGTGTGAATGGACAGGGCTGTTTACCCAGAGAGAGACAGAGACAGAGAGAGAGAGAGAGAGAGAGAGACAGAGAGAGACAGAGAGAGAGAGCGAGGTCATGTCAGGCCAGAGCAGCTCAGCGGCGGCCAGGTTAATGGACAGTGAACAACAAGCGAGGAGCGGACGAGTGTGACACCGGACGCCGCGCCGGCGGCCGTTTAACGAGACCAACCACCGCAGCGGCGGCCGGCGGGGGGGGCAGATCGACCGCATCCTTCCTGCGTCGGCTCGGAGGAGGAGAACAACACAGTGCGCCTGCGTGAGCCCCACGTGACCCGGCTTCCTGTTTGAGCAGACCTCCGCCGCGGCACCACCACACTGAACGCAGTCCGTCCGAGGCTGCGTGCGTGTGGGGGGGGGGGGGGGGGCTTTTTTTTGGTTAGGGGGTTAACAATTAGTCTTGGCCCGCCGCCTGGTCTGTGATGAACCTGCTGGGCTCCAGCCCGTACAAATGACCTTCTAATACTGCACACACCGCCTCCTCCTGGGTCACGGGGGAGACAGAGGGGTGGTGGTGGTGGTGGTGGTGGTGGTGGGGGGGGGGAGGCTCATGGCAAGAAAGTTGATGAAAGTCAATTAATAGGCTGAGGCAGGTGAAGGAAGGCCCCTGTGGTTCGCCTGAGGGGTTCCTGTCGTCCATCCGATTCACTTAGCCGCTTAAAGACGGCGTTGTGCAGAGTGCCTCCCAGCCGTCTTTACCTGCAGGGTCGTTCAGCAGCAGGGAGTCAGGCGGGGGGGCATCTCAGCTCAGGGACACGTGTACCGGGAGTCAGAACCCAAGAACCTTTCAGGCGGCACCCTGATCACATCACTGCTGTTGCCCTCATTTGCAATTTGCTGGTTTGGCCAAGAACGGCGGTGAGGTGAGGAAGCAGGTTTTATGTGTTTGTTCTCTCTCTCTCTCTCTCTCTCTCATTGCGCAGGGCTGTTATCTCTGTGTTGACCCTCGCTACACTCACAGCGTTGGAAGTGAGGCACTTGTGGCGTAACGAGCCAGCGTTGGACCGGCCCCGGCCAAACCCGGCGACACTTCACAACGGCGCCAGTGAAAACCCATCAACGGGCCGCTGCCCAGAACCCTGAAGTGCCACCCTTCATCTTTTCGAATACCGCTACATAAAAAGACTTAAAACTCTCAATTATGTTTTCTATGATTTCTGCTTGTCCTTTCCTTGCAGTGTGACCCTGCACTGTGTTTCTGCACCGCTGTGCCACCCTTCGCTCACTGTAATGTCCAACTTGGTGTTACAAATCCTATTGGCACCCCCCGGGGGGGGGGGGAACAAGTTGGAGGAGAGTCTTACTTCTTGTACCCCGACACCAGCTCCAGGTAATTGGTCGGGGTGACGTAGTTGTGCCTCCTCAGCTCCGCCCTCATCCTGTGTGAGAACTGGGCCACGGACTGGTGCATGGTGACGAAGACGCTGGCCACCTTGGTCTGGATCTACAGCCAGCGAGGAGGAGGAGGAGGGTAAGGTGAAGGTCATTGGTGCCTTGTGCTGTAAGTGCGTAAGTGTGAGCATTTGTAATGATAACACTGAACGAGTCGTAAGAATAAAATACAAACGTGAGTCACAAAACTGCAATGTCCACAACAAACATTCATGTTTGTACAAAATAATGTGCTGTAATGCAGGTGTTTTGAAGAGTCGAGGACTCTGAAGGACATCCACATACTGACCGGGATGCGGTTAACGCCACAACACTCTCACAGATCGTTATCTAGAAAGGACTTACGTCTCATTAAACACTTTCAGATCGTTATCTAGAAAGGACTTACGTCTCATTAAGGGGAAAGAAAAAACCGAAAAAACAAAAACAGCAAATCGTCAACATGAGTCAAGAAGACAAGGAAATGACGGGCGAGTCCCTAATGAAGGACGATGAGAGCGTGTTGAGAAACGACACACAGAGAGAGAGAGAGAGAGAAACATGACAGGAATACGGAGGCCACCTCCACCCACCATGAATAAATAAATAAATAGCGCATGGCTGTAAACCCCCCCCCCCCACCGCTAACGTGGAACGAGCTGTGGTGGTGGCGACGGGGAGGCTTGTAAACGCAATTAGACCCGGGGTCGCGTTCAGTGGGCACGGAAATGAAAAGCCCCCCGATGTGGAAACACGCGGCCCCGCTCTGTTTCTGTTGAACGGGCTCAGGTTAATGCCTCTGTTCCCACCGGGGGGGGGGGAGCCCACCTACCCCCCGCCTCCCCACCCCTGTGGTTCTGCCTGCCACCAGGGCAGTGGACCGGTGGGGGGGGGGGGGGGGGGGGGGGGGGGGGGACGGCTGCCTCTCACAGGGAAGGATGGAGAGCTGGTGCTTTATCCCTGGAGGGGTGTTGGACCGGGATTTTATTCATAGGAGGACCCATGACACATATGACACATATGACGCATATGACATAAAAACACACGCATATGACACAAAAACACACACGCACACACACACGCAACGGAAAGGAAAAATGAGGGAACAAAAAATATGTGTGCATGCCATTTTAACATGTGCATTTTATATTTCCTGTATACACCGCAGCTTGTGTTTGCGTGTGACACCTGGAGACCTCTGGCATACGCCGGAGACGTGTAAGCAGTGGGAAGTGTGAAGGACGGAGGGACAACACCATACTGTGTGTGTGCACACATTTCAGTGGTTCACACATTTAACGATCGCACAACAAAGATATCAGCAGCCCCAAGGTGTTCAATGAGTGTGAATGAGAGTGTGTGTGCGTGTGTGTGTGTGTGTGTGCATGTGTGGTTGTGAGTTTGCGTCAGTATATCTCACCGACTCCACAGGCCCCAGGTCCAGTCCATCCAGGTACCGCTCAGCCACTTCCAGCAGGGCCTCCCTGGGCCACTCGCAGAACCAGTCTATTGTGCTGCAGTTGACAAGCGCTGGGTACTGCCGGATCCGGTTCCTGTGTGGGGGGGGGGGTGACCCAGTACAGTGTCAGGCCAGGTACATCAGTCACATCAATCCTCATTTAAGATTAGATTCAATTTTGATCATTCCTAGTATTTTTAAGATATGGGAACGAAATTTGTTCAGTTTGTACATAGGAGCATTGGGGCTGCTATGTTCAGCGCCCGGGGAGCAAGTTGGGGTTCAGTGTCTTGCTCAAGGACTCTTCGACAGGCAGATGGTTGGAGAAGGGGAATCGAGGGGACCCTACGGTTGGTGGACGACCCGCTCTGTCCACTGAGCCACTGCCCCATTTAAGATAAGAGGCATTTTATCTATCCTAGGGTGTCTCAGAAAGATCAGCAGAGCAAAAATAATCTTCAGTGTGAAAATGGAAAAAAACTACAGAACATATGGAAAATATCTTCATACACAATATGGATACTAAGAAATTATTAAACAAAGCAATAGTAAGGATTTCAGACAGTTGAGGAAGACGTTATTGACCATCTAGACAACTCTCAGGTCTGCCAGCTGGGCCAGGCAACGAAATAAGGATTTGCTAAATGTACACAACAAAAAAATATGCCAAATACCAAACACACCATAATAAAAATAACCCAACCCACAAGCACTCGTCTGCATCCAACCGCGACGCCGGCGTGCTAAGAGTGAACTGGTGTAGGGGTTTAATCAGTGCGCTAACGCTCTTTAGCCACGGCGCTATGATGACGGGGTCATGCTAGCAGCTAGCCTGCAGCTATCACCCGGCTACCTGAGAGTGGTGATTAGCACCGCGTAATGACGCCTGCCACCCCAATTAGCAGTGTTATGTGCGGCCACTACTCCGGTCCGCTAATTACAACAGGGTCCTGGTTCTGTGTGTGTGTGTGTGTGTGTGTGTGTGGCGCTGGACATGAGTGTTAGATCAGGACGTGTGTGTGTGTGTGTGTGTGTGTGTGTGTGCACCCCTTCAAATTATGTGTGAAACAAGTGACAAAGACGGGGAGTCATTTAGAATTTTAATTGAGTAATTTAGTATTTCTGTGTGTAAATGTCGCCCTCAGTTCTTTAACATGAGTGACGTGAAATGCATTTGTGTGTCTGCTAGTGAACGTACGCATGTGTGTCACCATTAGTGTTTGATCGGGATGTGTGAACGACAGCGTGCATGTACGTGACAGTACGCGAGGAAAAAAAAAAAAAAAAACGAGAGACAGGAAAGGTGTCATGCGACAACTGTATGTTTGTGTGTAAACACTCCACTGCGGTAGTTCTTTAGCTTCAGGGATGGGAATGTCAACACTGTTGTGAGACCCCCGACGTGTGATGAGTGTGCGAGGACGTGAGTGAGTGTGTGTGTCTGTGCAAGACGCCGTGCACTGTGAGACATAAAAGCGAGAGACAGAGAAAAAAAGAGTCTCAAGCAGGGTCTTTGTGGGTAAAAACCTGTCGACAGTTGTTAATTATGGCTAAAGATGCAAAAATATGTGCATGCGCGTGTGCGTGTGTGAGTGCGTGCATGTGTGTGTGTGTGCGGCCGGTTGTTTCCAGGGGGCTGTATTTTACCATCACTGGGTCCTGCCAGACCTCTCATTTGCTAAGCATGGAAAGGGGGGCCGGGGGGGCTGTGTGGCACAGCCAATCAGAGCCGGGGACCAGATACTAGGTCACTGGGACGGCCTGATGTGGAGGCACAGCCGGGGGGGGAGGCCCAGTGTGTAGGATTATTTACACCTAATGCTGTTCGCATTAGGGTTTACATCCTGTCTGGACACACCTGGTGTTGATGAATTACGCTTTTAGATTCTGCAGCGCTTGCCATTTCTTAATAAACAATGGGGTGGGGTTTTTTTTTTTCCGTTGTCGCAAACGCCTTGCATAAATGATTATAATTTAGGATTTAGGATTCAAGACGATGCCTGGCGATAAACTGTGTCTCTGCTGTGTTTGTGCAGAGATTCCAGCAGCGCTGAGTATTTTCATCGGAAGACCTGAATATTCATGGCGAAAGGTACTGTGGGTATTATTGACGTAATGAATGAATAGGAGAGTGAATTCATTTGGCGGGGCTCGGGTAAGACACCTATATCCCACTGATGGAGATTCAGTAGAACCCCCCCCACGACCATGATAAACAGACACGCGCTTGGAGGCAAGACGTTGACACATGCTCCCTCGCTAGGCGTGGGGCGCGGGGGGGGGGGGGTGATCAGGTGGGCAACCGGGGGGTTGAATGCATTCAGGCTCTCAGGCAGCCGTCCAAATGGCAGCGAAAAAAAAAAAAAAAAAAAAAAAAACCCAACAAGTGTTATTCTGTCGTTTTTTCGTTATTGCGCGCGTGCACGCGACACACACACACATAAAGCGAGTTCAAGAACACTCGAGGTGCGAGAGCGGGCCGTCGCCACGGCAACGGACAGCAACACCGGGGCGGTCGGCGGCCACGGCGGGGTCAAGGAGCGGGCTGCGCCGTGCCGCGCCGCGCTGCGCCGGCTCGAGGCCGGGGGGCCGCTCCGACGGCGAGGCGGGCGGGCGGAGGGTCAGGAGACCGCGGCGGAGATGCACTCCACCGCCGCCGCCGCCGTGGCGCGGGTGAGAGCCAAGACAACTTGTATGTTCTGTGATCTCTCTCGCTCTCTCTCTCTCTCTCTCTCTCGCTGTCCATATCATTTGTGTTGAACAACCGGGTCGAGAGGGAGAGAGAGTGTGATGGCGTGACAGGATTCATCAAACTCAACAGAGGAGGAGGGGGAGGAGGAGGAGGAGGAGGAGGAGGAAGAGGGGAGATCGTAGGCGGGAGGAGAGGCGGAGAGAAGGGGGAGGGAGGAGAGGGGAGAAGGGCGGAGGGGGAAAGGGAGATGGGAGAAGTGGGGAGGAGGAGAGAAGAAGGGGAGGAGAAGAAAGGAGATGCATGGAGAGGACTAGCAGCGAGGAGTAGAGAGGAGCAGAGGCTAGAGGAGTTAATCGGACAACAGAGGAGGCGAGGGCGAGGGCAGCACATCTGATGAGCGGAGAGGAGCAGAGGAAGAGAAACCAACTGGGGAGGAAAGGGGGGCAGAGACGAGGATGAGAGAGGAGGAGACGAGAGGGAGAGGGAGAGGCAGAAATGGAGAGAACAGCTTGCCGAGGGCGGCCATTTTGTACACCGCAGCATCACGCATCCAGTAGTGTGGCCTCCCTGTCCTGGTTCCCCCTGCGCTACCTGAAGGGTTCCCCCACGGGGCTCATGCACAGCACCACGTGCAGGTTGCTGCGGACCCTCTCGATCAGGTAGCCGAACATGGAGTCCGGTGTCTCGGGGACCCGGTCCTTCCTGGCCGACTCAGACAGGGCTCCGCACACCTAGAGGAGGTAGACGCACACACACACACACACACACGCGCGGTGCCACGGAAACGCTTCAATCAGACAGAGGCCGTCCTGAGAGAGCGTGGTTAATGAGACATGTGGGAGTGACGGCATGCTGTGTGTTGTGTTAAGTAGGATGAGCTGTCAGGGGGAGGAGGAGGAGGAGGCGACGGGGGCGACGGTGTGATGGCTTAATGCGGGGCTGGGAGAGCGCTAGCCAGAGTGGAAGAGTCGACGGGAGAGACGTGCGCACGACCAACAAATGAACTTTAAGTGCATGTCTATGGAGTCTAAGTGAGAGAGAGAGAGAGAGAGAGAGAGAGAGAGAGAGAGAGAGAGAGAGAGAGAGAGAGAGAGAGAGATGGAAAGAGAGAGAGATGGAGGGAAAGAGGGACAAAGAGAAAAAAAGAGCAGGAGAGGGAGGGAGAGAGAGAGAGAGAGAGAGAGAGAGAGAGAGAGAGAGAGAGAGAGAGAGAGAGAGAGAGCGAGATAGAGCGAGAGAACGAGAGAAACTCCACAGAACGACAGGTATTCAGATTGGCAGGTTGGCAGGCGGACGGGGGACGGGACAGCCAGACAGACAGCCAGACAGACAGACAGACGGCGGTGCCGGCGGACGACCTCATCAAACTCGTCCTGCTTGTAGAGGTTGGGCACCTCCCCGGAGCTCAGGACGTTGTTGATGTCCTCCAGGAAGGACTCCTCCACCATCTGGGTGTCGCTGAACACCAGCACCGTGGGCCTGTTGTCCACGCCCGTCAGCCGGTACAGCCTCTTGATGTCTGCACAGCACACCACACAAAGCCAGGGTCGGCGCATGCCAATGCTCTGCGGAGCTCAAAGCCCGTGTCTTGGATTTAGCTCACGCTCAGGTATCCTGTATTGATCCCGGGGGGGTAGAGATGCCATTAAAGTTGCTCAGCTCAAAGTAATAGAGGAAGGTGCGGAATACATTAAAGGGAAAGTATAACAACATAAAGGTAGGAAATGGCAATACAAATATATGGGGAATATGCACAGGAATTTATGAATTACTAATAAATAAAAGACGCCTATGGGGAGATTTGGGGCCAAAGAAACCATGCATACAAAACCATATTCTATGGACGTGAGTGTTTACTGTTGGGTAGTTTAGGTCATGAATGAGCTGGTAAGTGGCCAGACGTCTTACTCAAGGACGCAAACAGCTGGCGGACGTCGGGGTTCAAACCCGGTGCCTTTCGGCTGGGAGTCAAACACCCTAACCCCCGTCTATCACAGACAGAGCAGACTCAATAACAGACTCAATAGCAGAATTCACAGATAAGCCCGCATTGGAAACAGCCGAGAAATCTTTTGAAAACAATGCGGCCAAAAACAAACCTGCCAAGTCTTCAAAAAAAAAAAAAAAAAAAAAAGATAAAAGAGAGAAGGAACAAGATTAACCACGAGGAGGAAATTCAATCACGCTGAAGTGTTGCCCGTGGTGCCTCCGTTCCCACGAGCAAGGCAGTCTGGCGCGCCTCGCGTCAGGACAGCCGGGAGAGCGGCGAGAACTGCTGAGAGCGGCTGGAGCTGAAGTGTGGAATCGCGCCTGCCTGATATCTCTCGGCGGGTCGATGAAAGGTTATGAATACAAGTGCTGGCTTGATCATCTGACAGAGACGAATAAATAAGAATTACGCCTTGCCTCCGACATCCAAAATGTCAATTTGCAGCCATTAAGCTCTCTGAAACAAAGATGCATGTGGTGTGTTTGGGTGGTGAGTGGGGGAGGGCTCGTAACGGGGGGAGGGCTCGTAACGGGGGAGGGTTGGGGGGAACAAACACGGGGTGACAGCAGATAACTGTGACAAACGGCGGCTGTTTGAAGTGTTCCTTTAGCGTGCGGATCAGCAGCATACGGCCTCGCCGTCTGAAACTATTAATATTCAATGCTCAGACAGCCGAGGCAGACATAATTCACCGCAATTATGTGCTAAACAAATGTTGCTGTGTCGGCAGATCAAACCCTAATGGCTATAAATTGATTCTCTCCCCCCTCTCCCCCCACCCCCCCCCACCACCACCTCACCCATCCGTCTCCCCACCAACACTGGGCCTACGACTCACACGGCAGTTGTTTTAAAAGAGATGCTCTCCTGTGTGATCGATGGATTAGCTCAGGTCCGCTCATCAAGCTACTGTTCCTCCCACGAGACTGTGAACTGTGATTAAGGGCTATGCAAATAAAGTTGACGCCACTACTTTCTGGCTGTTTTGTTGAGTGCCGGGTAATTTTTTGTCTAAATGAAAAGTGCATCGTAATCATAACGCTAATGACATTAATCATTTTAATCATGCGTGCTCGTTGGTATTTTGACCGCGTCCTCTCCTCAAGGGCGCGGGCGTGGCCCTTTAAATATTTTCATATTCAACAGTTGATTTGAATTCTGTCCAGACTGCAAAGTCTTCTGTTTTTTTTTATTTTTATAAACAACTCTTGAGAAAAGACCTAATTACCTTCTGTTTTTTTTATTGACAAACTCAAGCACTATCTTGATCATTTTAAATCCGTCCAGATGGAGATCTTTAATTTACAAATGATGGATGATGGCTCCTCGGAATTTCAGAGAACATTTCGCTCCAACCGTTTTTTTGTTTTGTTTTTGTTTTTTTTTTGTCAGGCGGGTGCCACCGTTTTAAACTTTGAGCTACCGACAGCTTAA
>JAXIVH010001084.1:22500-32767 GCA_036785325.1 Urophycis tenuis | reverse complement strand
CCCCACCCCCCAGCTCTCCTGCTCCCCACCCTCAGTCTGCGGCTGGCCTTGTCTTGCGGGGTCCCCATGCGGCGGCCCAACAAAGGCACCGTTAAAAAGCCGTGTGATCCTCCATTTTAGCGCCAGCCACGCTAGTCAGAGGATTAGGGCTCTTTAATGATGATAATCCCCCCCTCCCTCTCTCTCTCCCCCCCCTCTCTATCCTCCGCCACCGCCTCCCCCCCTCCTCTGCCTCCCTCTGAGTGATTTCTCACCCTCGTCTCTCTTGCCCCTTCTGCGATCTGTGTCCATCCGTCCGTCCGTCTGTGTCTATCCGTCGCCTGTCTCTCTGCCTGTCTGTCTGTCTGTGTGTCTGTCTGTGTGTGTGTGTGTGTGTCTGTCTGCCTCTGAATCTTTCTCGCATGCATGTTGTCAAGAAGCGCTCCGTTCCACGGCTTGCAATCAATCATGCTTTCCCGACACTTTTTTTGTTTGTACGTTAGAAAAATGTTTCCACAAGATCATTTTAATTGCGCTATCAGGGTACTATTTTTCCCATAATGGCAGACTGAGCAAACGTGTGTGTGTGTGTGTGTGTGTTTTGAATGAATGTGATTTGGTTTTCGGTCTCTGAGTATACATCCGTGTCTGAAAGCGGCAGAGTGTGAGTGCGTGAGAGCGCGAGTTCAAAGGCTCGTCGGGGCCCCATTTCGTCTCTGTCTTTCTCTCTGGTCATTGTTCAGTCAATCCCCTCCGACACAAAGACACAAGGAGGGATACCAAGTGTATATATGGTGGCTGACCTCGTCACACTGCACGCGCACACACACACACTCGCACACATGTGCATGCCCACACAGCCCAAAGGTCTAGAAAACCTTGCATCTTGTGTCTGTTTAAATAATAGATAAATAAATAAGAAATCTGGGTCTGCAACACCCTATCCCACGGAAATAAGTTCGAACATTGAAGCCATTTTTTTTTTTTTTTTTCAAAAACGGACCAATCAGGAACACTAGGCCCAGAAACCGATGACGTCTGCGGTCCCAACTTTTTCCGCAAAAAAAGTTTCTGGAAAATGTGTTGTGTGCCGCTCCCCCCCAGATTGTTCACTCCGGGCGCATGAAGCCAGTCTCTTATAACGAGCGTGACGGTCCCCCCCCTTTAAAGGTGCGAGACATGAGTCTCGCGTCTGCACGGCTCTAATTTACGGTTCCTACAGAACAAAGGAGAAATAGTTCTTGGGATCGAATTATAACATTGGGCCTCTTGCAGATACGCCGCACCTCACCCTAACATTCAGAGGATACTCGTATAACGACTGACATGAACGCTATTGGGGAGACCCGGTCCCCCAAGAAAAAACAGATTTTCCCGGGCCGACCACGCAGTCTGACCCGGGTTCCTTCCCCCTAAGCCCGCCAAAAACAAGTGAATCTAATCTGGCCCCAAAACAAACGTGTGAAAAGCAAGACAGACGCCACTCAGGCGTCGTGGCGTGATGCCGAGGGAGTGAGCCCCCCCCCCCCCCCTCTCTGTGCCAGGACCTCACGTTGCACCGGTTCTGAGGTTGTGGAGGTCACAGCACAGCCCCGTCCTCCCCTCTTCTCTTGGGGGAGAAACGCAGACGTCTCCCCTCTTCATCGTGGACTACAACGTAGTCATCTCTCCAGAACACTGAGCCTCGCTCTAAAAGCCCTTCATGACTCTTTACCTTCCTCCCCTGTCGCGTCTCTCTCCTCTCTCTCGCATCTGCCTGTGTGTGTGTGTGTGTGTGTCCCTCTCCCCCTCTCCCTCTCTCTCTCTCTCTCTCTCTCTCTCTCTCTCTCTCTCTCTCTCTCTCTGTGTCTCCCTCCCTCTACCTCCACCCCCTGCGTGTTTCTTCTGTTCCAGGGCTCCATGTTGACATCTCTATTCTCTATATTTTCTTAAGCCCTGCCTCATTTCCCTTTCGCTCCCAGTCAAATTTATAATTCATGCTTTGACTTTTTATTTTTTCATCATTTTTTATTTCGCCCCCCCCCTGCCCCCGCTGTCTTCTATTTGCTCATCGCAGCGCTACATTTTCCGACAAATCGATTCATCACTACAAGCTTTGCCAACCGTTCTACTCCAGCCTGGCTGTATAGCATTGTACTTCTTTCACAGACACGCACACACACACACACCTTCTGCATCGGTTTAAGTTTATGGTACATGCATCGGGCTTCCCTGTGTCCTTGTGTTTCCAAGAAGGTTTTATCCCCTGGCTATCTATTGGTCTATGTTTATAAGTACAACCTACTTCAACCAATCACCTCTCTCTCTCTCTCTCTCTCTCTCTCTCTCGCTCTCTCTCTCTCTCTCTCTCTCTCTCTCTCTCTCTCTCTCGCTCTCTCTCTCCCTCTCCTCTGTGTGTGTGTGTGTGTGTGTCTCTCCTAATCGCAGTCCTGGCCATTTCAATCTGCCAGTACACTAATGAAAATATGATGAGCTGGATCTCCAGTTGTCCCCAGGGTTGGGGTGAGGATGGGTGGTGGTGGTGACGGCGGTGACGGTGGTGGTGGTGGGGCCAAGGGGAGGAGGGGAGGGACGGAACGAGGCACGGCCCCAGAGGGAGGGTGATGGGAGAGAAAATACACTGTGTCCTTATTTCAGAGCTCCGTCGGGGATACATACTTCTTGGAGCTTTCTATTTAGATGTTGCTGCTGTCGAGAGAGCGAGGGATAGAATGAGTGAGAGAGAGAGGGAGAAAGAGAGAGAGAGAGATAGAGAGAGAGAGAGAGGGAGAGAGAGAGAGAGAGAGAGAGATTATTATTATGCATGTGTGTGTCTGATTCATTCTCTCCCTTGGTGTCTGACATCCTCATTTTCGTGTGTGTGTCTTCATCCTTTCCTCACCCATTCTACTTAACCTTCTTCTGGTATAAACTACACATGACCAAACTGCTTATGTATAGATCTGTGTCGTGCGATATGGTCGCTTTTTTGAAGGATCTACCTATATTGTGTCTCCCCACCTCTCTTCACCTCTTTATATGTATCTCTCTCTCTGCCTTTCTCTATGTCTCTCTATTTCTCATTCTTTCTCTCTGTGTTTCTACATCTGTCTCTCACTCTTTCTCTATGTCTCTACATCTCTCGCTCACTCCATCTCTCTGTGTCTCTCTACGTGCCTCGCTCTCCTCTTTCTCTCGGTCTCTCTACATCTGTCTCACTCTTTCTCTGTCTCTCTACATCTCTCTCTCACTCATCTCTCTGTGTCTCTCTACGCGTCTCTCTCACTCTATGTCTCTCTCTCTCGCTCGCTCTTTCTGTCCATGTCCCTACATCTCTCGCTCACTCTGCCTCTCTGTGTCTCTCTGTCGTCTCCCCCTGCGTGTGTCAGATGGTGAGGACGACCCCGCCGGCCTCAACTGGGTGCCGTCCTCTCCGTCCAGCAAGGACGTGGCCTCGCCCTCCCAGCTGGGCGACGGCTGTGGCGACCTGGGCACCGGCGAGGAGGAGGGAGGGGCCGGCCTGCCCGTACCCCTGCCAGTTCTGCGACAAGTCCTTCAGGTGAACAACAGCACATGTACACCATCACCACCACCACCACCACCACCACCACTTAAGAGGCCTTATGGGCTCCTCACACCCACACTAAATGATGTACACACACACACACACGCATGCATGAGCAAGTGCACGTACGCACGCATGCACGCACACACACACACACACACACAACACACACAACGGTGCATGCGCACAAATGGACAGACAGGCCAGACAAATAGACAGAAAGAGAGATACACGAAACACACACACACACACACACACACACACACGCACACACATGGACAGACAGGCCAGACAGATAGACAGAGAGAGATACACAAACACACATTACACACGCACACTTGCGTGTAGTTTCACATCAGAGGCTACAGCAGGGTTTGCTGAGCGTATGATATGCTCGCTGTGTTCCTTGGTGGTAAGCCGGTCATTATTGTGTCTCTATCTCGCCTATCCATATTCCTCTTGTCTGTGTGCATGCGGTATCCAGAACACAGCCGCAGTGGATCCAACGGTAGCGTGGAAACACACAGGAAAGATCCCCCGCGCGTCGACGCGGCTATTAGTTTGCTTTGCGTTCGCCAGGCATCTTAAGGCGCACGTTTTTTGCTATCTGCTGTCACACCAGCCCACGGCTTTTTTTCTGCTGCCGGCTATGTTTTACATAGCCTCACCCTTACTTGACGACGCTAACTCATTCTAAAAGCCATCTTTTTTCTTCTCCCAAATCCCACCCCCCCCCCCCCCCCATCGCTCTCTCTCTTGTTCTCGTTTTCGTTCTCACTCTCTCATTCTCGCTCTCTTGCTCTCGTGCTCCCTTTCACTCTCGCTCTCCCTGTGTGTGTGTGTGTGTGTGTGTGTGTGTGTGTGTGTGTGTTCCCTGGCCCGCCCTCAGTCGCCTGAGCTACCTGAAGCGCCACGAGCAGATCCACAGCGACAAGCTGCCCTTCAAGTGCACCTTCTGCAGCCGGCTGTTCAAGCACAAGAGGAGCAGAGACCGCCACGTCAAACTGCACACAGGTAAACCCCCCCCTCTCTCTCTCTCTCCCGCCACCCCCCCCCCACGGACACACGCTGTGGAAATCCGATTCTATGGCTATAATGATATAATTGTAATTGATCTCGAGCCTTTCTGCCCGCCGCAGGAGACAAGAAGTACAGCTGTCAGGAGTGCGAGGCGGCTTTCTCTCGCTCGATCATCTCAAGATTCACCTCAAGACTCACAGGTGAGCACGCTCGGCTCCTCCTCTGATTCTGACTTGGCCTCCTGTCCGGTCGCCGCTTCCCTGTTTTGGTCAGCTGTCATCGACCGCCATGCTTATGGCGTTGATTTGTCTGGTGGGCTGGTGGAGCTCACGGCCACCATCTCTGTGATCCCTCACCGTGTCTCTCTCTCTACTACCCTCCAGCTCCAGCAAGCCGTTCAAGTGCAGCGTGTGCAAGCGTGGCTTCTCCTCCACCTCCTCGCTACAGAGTCACATGCAGGTAAGCCAGCCACGCAGCCGCCCACGGTCACATGTACTCGTCTGTAGCCCAGGGTTGTTTTTATCTACTGAGTGCTCCGATCCAGCCGCTGTTTGGCCGGTGGCCGGTATTCACATAGGGTTGCGGTCTGTACGTCCCGGCTAGGGCGACTCTAGGCTCAGTCACCTCACCTGGGCCGGCGCCTGTGTGTGTGTGTTACCTGCAGGCTCACCGCAAGAACCGGGAGCACCTGGCCCTGAGGGCGGGGCGGGACGGGAGCAGGAAGGGCGGCGAGGGCGACCTGGACCAGGACCTGTACATGTGCGACTACTGCGAGGAGACCTTCAGCCAGACGGACGAGCTGGAGAAGCACGTGGTCACCAGGCACCCGCAGCTGTCGGACCGCGCCGACCTGCAGTGCATCCACTGTCCCGAGATCTTCCTGGACGAGGCCTCGCTGCTCACGCACATCGAGACGCAGCACGCCAACCGCAAGCACAAGTAGGAGGGCGTTTTGCTCGCCAGACAGTGTTTTTGCTGGCTGGTGGCAGCCATTTGTAACAGATTACACCCAAGTTATAGCTGTCGGACCAGAGCTGGCAGCACCTTGTTAATGCTCTTCATGGTCAATATAAAACCATGATTAATGACATTTTCCACTGTTTTGTTTTGGCAGTGTTCTGTATTTTGCATCTTAGTCGACGGTATCATGTTGAGGGAGAGAGGGGGAGAGGGGGGAGAGGGAGAGAGAGAGAGAGAGAGGGAGGGAGAGGGAGAGAGAGGGAGCGAAGAGAGGGAGGGGAGAGAGAGGGAGAGAGAGAGAGAGGGAGAGAGAGAGGGAGATGAGAGAGAGAGAGAGAGAGAG
The DNA here is from genome assembly GCA_036785325.1 of Urophycis tenuis. Lineage (NCBI taxonomy): Eukaryota > Metazoa > Chordata > Actinopteri > Gadiformes > Phycidae > Urophycis > Urophycis tenuis. The sequence continues at coordinate 26,921 of JAXIVH010001084.1, read as the reverse complement.
AGAGAGAGAGAGGGAGAGAGAGAGAGAGAGAGACCCATTCGCATTAGCTCACTTACTGTGTGTTCTCCCCCTCTCCCAGGTGCCCGGTCTGTCTGGAACAGTTCCCCTCCGTGGAGGACGTCTACTGCCACCTGGACAGCCACCGCCAGCCCGACTCGTCCAATCACAGCGCGGCCAGCCCGGACCCGGCGCTGGGCAGCGTGGCGTCCATGAGCTCGGCCACGCCGGACTCCAGCGCCAGCCTGAGAGGGGCTCCACGCCCGACTCCACCCTGAAGACCAGCCGGCCGCGGAGCGAGGCCGCAGGAGGGGCGCCGACAGTGGGGAGGACCTGGTGCTGAACCTGGGTCACCTGGCTGGAGGTACTGCAGAACCTCCAGGACCTCTGTGGGAGGTCGGCACTAAGCCCAGGGAGTTATGACTACGGCTAATGGTCTGTCGGTAGCGCCCTGCTATGGGTTACTGATACAGTGTATTCATTCTACTCATCAGTGCCCTGCTCAAGGTGTCCAGATAGCTATTAAAGTTTGTTAGTTATTAGGAGATTAATCAAATTTGTCAACTGCCAAATCTTTGTCAACATTACTTGTTTTCGGCCTATTTTCCCAACAGCGATGGCGTTGTATCTTGGGTTTGCATATCGTGACGGACACACCTGATCCACCGGTGACACAATGTCTCCTTGCTGCGCCTTAGCGTCTCTGTAAAACCCCCCGCCCTCCTCTCACTCCCCGTTTAGGCGGAAACTGGTCCAAGGTCACCTACTCCTGCCCTACTGCTCCAAGAGAGACTTCCACAGCCTGGCGGTGCTGGAGATCCACCTGAAGACCATCCACGCCGACAAGCCCCAGCAGAGCCACACGTGCCAGCTGTGCCTGGACACGCTGCCCACCCTCTACAACCTCAACGAGCACGTGCGCAAGGCCCACCGTGGTGGCGGTGGCGGTGGCGGCGGCGGCGGCGGTCCGGTGGCCACGGCGGCCGCGGCCTTCCCCCTGCTGCAGTTCACCAACGTGTCGGCGTTCCACTGCAACTACTGCCCCGACATGTTCGGGGACATCAACTCCCTGCAGGAGCACATCCGCGTGTCCCACTGCCTCCCCGGGGGGATCATGGCCGGCTCCACCACGCTAGGTGGGTTTGGTAGGCACAACCACCATTTTTTTTCTTCCATTGATTCACATTCAAAATGGGGGCCCTTTGCTCATCACCTGGCGGCCATCTTGGCGCCGAACACTTCCCGGGTGGAGGGTTGAAACGAAATGGGTAATTCAGCATTCAGCTAGCACTGTATGCTAGCGCTGTATGCCAGTTGGGTTGGGGCGGGGCACTAACATGGTCGCTAGGTGATTAAGGCGAATGGTCTGGCTTTTTCTGTGTCTAGAGAGTATAGCTTTTAGATCAATCACTTTATGTATAATCACTTCACTTTTATGTATTCAGGATGTTAAACATCTGTACAAGCAAGCCTGTCAACAAAAGTATAATTATTTTAGCTCGCATTGCAGCATCTCTTCACATTGTTTTTGGGGGGTTATTTTAGGTTCGGCTCGTTGGTTAGATGAGTATTCCCTTTGTTTCTTGCAGTATTGTTGCACACGGTGCCCTACTGTGTCACGGTGAAGGCCCCTTCGCTAATGTAGCCGTGACGATCTCCCAATAGAATCACTGTGCTCTGATTGGATTATCATTGCCTCATCCATTCCCCAGAGGGGAACCACGCCTTCTTCTGCAACCAGTGTTCCATGGCTTCCTGACGGAGTCGTCGCTGACCGAACACATCCAGCAGACCCACTGCAACTCTGTTGTGGGGGGAGGGGCGGCGTCGGGCGGGGGCGTGGCCAAACTGGAGTCCCCGGTGCTTCAGGCCGCATCCCAGTCGTTCATGGAGGTCAGGGGCCGACTCCACTCTCGGACGTCTCACTGCTTACAAAATGCTTGGCCTCCCATGATTTGTATCGCAGCTGCTGTGGATGGAAGCTGCTTTTTTTTTTCTATCCCCCCCAGAGGCCTATAAAGATACTTCATGCTTTTTCTTTTTTACGACCCTGCCGAATCTGTGTATGAATTGGACGAATGCGTTGTTCCGATGCGCTTTCTACCGTAACGGCGGCTTTCTCGTTGTCTTGTGTGCAGGTCTACTCCTGCCCGTACTGCACCAACTCCCCATCTTCGGCTCCCTCCTCAAGCTCACCAAGCACATCAAGGAGAACCACAAGAACATCCCGCTGGCCAACAACAAGCGGCAGGCCAAGATGGCCGACCTGAGCCCCGCCTCCTCCGACGTGGAGATCTCCTCGCCCAAGCGGCACCGGTTCGGCGCCGCGGGCGACTCGGCGGGCTCCACGGCGACTACCCGTGCAACCAGTGCGACCAGCGCTTCGCCAGCTTTGAGGGCTTCCAGGCCCACCTCAAGTCCCATCTGGAGCAGCTGCTGCGGCGGCAGTCGTGCCCGCAGTGCAACAAGGAGGACTTTGAGTCACAGGAGGCCCTGCTGCAGCACCTGACGGTGCACTACACCACCACCTCCACGCAGTACGTGTGCGAGAGCTGCGACAAGCAGTTCACCTCGGTGGACGACCTGCAGAAGCACCTGCTGGACATGCACACCTTTGTGCTGTACCACTGCACCCTGTGCCAGGAGGTGTTCGACTCCAAGGTGTCCATACAGGTAAACCCGGCGTCCCCCTTTGGGGGGGTTATTGACCAGAGAAAATCTATCGCGGAAAATTGCAGCTTCATTGTTTTATATAATTATTTATCGAAATCAATGCATTTGTAGTCAAATGTACCAATTACTCTCTCTCTCTCGCTCTCGCTCTCTCGTTCCTCACCAGGTGCACCTGGCGGTGAAACACAGCAACGAGAAGAAGATGTTCCGGTGCACGGCGTGCGCGTGGGACTTCCGGAAGGAGTCGGACCTGCAGCTCCACGTCAAGCACAGCCACCTGGGCAGAGCGCCATCCTCCCCGGGGGCCTCAGCGCAGGTACAGGCACGGCACCCATGGAAGTGAATGAATGAGGATGGATGTGAAGTGAATGAGTGAGGATGGATGGATGGAGTGAATGGATGGATAGGAGTGAATGGAGGACGAATGGCGAGAGTGTAAATGGATTGATGCACAGTGTGAGGATCGATAGATGGAAACATGGAACATCTGAGGAACGATGCCTCCATAACTATGGACAAAGGAGATTTTTGTTTAACCCTCTCATCTGCCCCCCCCCCCCCCCCACAGGGCTGAAGCCTCGCAAGTGCATCTTCTGCGGGGAGACGTTTGGGACGGAGGTGGAGCTCCAGTGCCACATCACCACGCACAGCAAGAAGTTCAACTGCCGCTTCTGCGGCAAGGCTTCCAGGCCATCACCCTGCTGGAGCGCCACCTGCGGGAGAAGCCACTGCATGACGGACGGCGGCAACGTCATCACCTGCAACAGCAGCGGCGCCGGCAGCCAGAACGGCACGCCCAACGGCGTGGTGCAGCCCGCCAACAAGCGTGGCGGCGGCGGGTGGTGGTGGCAGCGGGCCAACCGGGAACGGGGGCGGGGCCGAGAGGACCTCGGTGGCGGCGGCTGAGCAGGCGGACCTCCAGAACATGCTGCTGAAGAACGCGGCAGCGGCGGCGGCGGCCGGCGCCATAGGAGGAGGTGGAGGAGGCAGCGGCGGGGGGGAGGCGGCCAACAGCCACGAGGCCAGCGGCGGCGAGGAGGAGCTGGACCAACGCGGAGCCCATGTACGCCTGCGACATCTGCGGCGCGGCGTACACCATGGAGTCCCTGCTGCAGAACCACCGGCTGCGGGACCACAACATCCGCCCGGGGGAGGACGATGCGGGTAAGGAACCCGCCGGCTCGCCCCCCCCCCCCCCCCCCCCCCCCCCATTCCCTTCTTAGAACCTCTCCAGAGGTTCTAAGAAGGGAATGAGTTAGTCAATTTAGGAGGAACTCGTTCATCAATGTTTTACGCGTCACGTTGACTCGAGGACCGCTGTTACTGATGTGAGCACACACACACACACACACACACACACACACACACACACACACACACACACACACACACACACACACACACACACACACACACACACACACACACACGGTCGAGTCCACCCATTAATGAATCATGATGAAGATGCATTGCTATTGTCGTGGGTGTCCCGTGGTTCCCCCCCCCCTCGTCTGCCCGTCGCCCTGCTAAGCCGAGTGGGGGGGAAGGGGGGGCAGGTCGGACTCTGAGCTGTTGTTGAGCTGTTTGTTTCCTGTCCGCTCTCTGTCAGGCTCTCGCAAGAAGAAGGCCGACTTCATCAAGGGCAACCACAAGTGCAACGTCTGCTCCCGGACCTTCTTCTCGGAGAGCGGCCTGCGGGAGCACGCCCAGACGCACCGCGGCCCCGCCAAGCACTACATGTGTCCCATCTG
>JAXIVH010001084.1:7500-12500 GCA_036785325.1 Urophycis tenuis | reverse complement strand
GTGTGTGTGTGTGTGTGTGTGTTTGCGTTTGTGAGTGTGCGTGCGTGTGTGTGTGTGTGTGTGTGTGTGTTTGCGTTTGTGAGTGTGCGTGCGTGTGTGTGTGCGTGTGTCTGTGTCTGTTGTTGTATCCACAGGCTGTTTATGTTCTCTTTGGTGTTTTGTGCGTCGCTGTCTCTGAGCCGCGCATTACCATAATCAGACATGCAGGGGCTTTACCTATGCTTTCTATCAGGTGGCTCTGCCTCCTTTTTGTCGTAATGATTCTTCATAAGGAACGGAAAACAAACAACCCATGTTCATTCCCTCTCGTGTGAAGTGAGTTCGGAGTACAGTTCGTGCAGTGGTTGCGGCCGCCGTGCAGCCATGACGTTGAATCCCTTCCCAGGAGAAGCAAAGCAGCCTAGACCGTGGGTTCAACCTGAACTTTAACCTGCAAAACGGTGTGACCGCGACCCCATCCTGAAACTGATGTTGCTGAAAAGCGTTCAACCGCTTTAAAAAAAGAAGAAAAAAAAAACCCTCTCATCCGTTGAAAGTTATCTCCTGCCTTGTTCACTGGCCACTCTGACTCTATGACCTCAGAGGAGTAATCGCCGGAGACCCTGGCCTCCAGTAAGGGACCCCCCCGCACTGACCAGAGAGGCAGCGCCCACCGCGACGTAACACAACGGGCCACAAACACACGCGAGTCCACGCGACGGCAGGGCGAACACAGGAGGTCGAGGGGTGGAATGGAGTGACAAATGAATCTTCTTAAGAACATCTTGGAGGGTGGGGGAGAAAAGACCCCCTCCCCTCCACACACACACACTGCCGCACCCCCCCCCCCCTCCATCCCTCCTCCCTCACCACCTGGAGCCAGCCAGCCGTGACACCACCAGGGCATAGGGGGGGCGGGGGTGGGGGGTAGGGGAGACAAGGCACGGGGATGTAGGAACACACACACACAGAGAGAGAGAGAGTGAGAGAGTGAGAGAGTGAGAGAGAGAGAGAGTGAGAGAGTGAGAGAGTGAGAGAGTGAGAGAGTGAGAGAGAGAGAGAGAGAGAGAGAGAGAGAGAGAGAGAGAGAGAGAGAGAGAGAGAGAGAGAGAGAGAGAGAGAGAGAGAGAGAGAGAGGAGAGAGAGAGAGAGAGAGAGAGAGAGAGAGAGAGAGAGAGAGAGAGAGAGAGAGAGAGAGAGGCAGCTGAATATAAAGGAGGCTGTATACTTGTTTATACTACAGATGTGTTTGCCGTGAGACGACAGGTCTTTCATCCTTGTTTATACTACAGATGTGTTACCGCGTGACGACGGTTCCTTTATACTTGTTTATACTACAGATGTGTTACCGGGGGATCTTTGAGTGGTGGGTGTAACGGTATGCTGTTTATGTGTGGCTGCGTATTTGAAGTAAAGCGGCGAGAGATCGCGCCAGGTAGACAACAGACGAGAAGTGTATATGCTCACCTGATTACTTTAGCGTGATGAGGATTGTGTTTGCGATTATGAAGCCGCGTGTGTGCGGATGCGTGTGCGTGTGTGTGTGCGTGTTAGCAGACTGGGAGCGGATCGGTCCCCTAGAGAGCTAATTTTGTCGTCTCCTCGCTTGATTTGCCTTCCTCTTCCTCTGCTGTTTATTACCAGTGATTACAAGCTGTTTGGAAGGCTAATAGGACATACACACACACATACACCCACACACCCACACACACACACACACACACACACACACACACACACACACATTCTCACACACGCACAGTTCACAGTACTTGGCTAGACAGTGTAGCAGAAGTAAGTGGGACAACTGAACAGTGTGTGTGTTGATGAGTGTGCGCAGAAGCGTGTGTTGTTATCTACGCCAGCGTCTGTATGTAGATATGCTCTTTATTCTAATTATGATGTATCTGGTGAGCGTTTACTCTGCAATGCCGGGATCTACAGCGAGACAAGGAGTGCGGTAACCACGCACACACACACACACACACACACACACACACACACACACACACACACACACACACACACACACACACACACACACACACACACACACACACACACACACACACGCACGCACAGAAACGCACACGCACAGACACGCACGCACGCACAGAAACGCACACGCACAGACACACACACACACACACACACTCATACACGCACACACAGAAACACACGCACACACACCTCTTCGTCTTCTGCCACCCATCCCACTTCCTCCACCCGTCCAGGTGTGGCTGCACCAGCTGCTAAAGAGGACGGGGTGATTATGCATGCACAACACATAAACACACACACACACACACGGGAACACACGGGAACACAGGCACAGATTCACGTGAGCACATTTGCCTCCTCGTTCTCTTGCTATCTCTGCTGGCTAATTGTCATAAGACAAACAAGGCTCAATAAACAGAGGCCAGCAACAATTAGCTCCATGCTTAATTCTCTAACTATTCTGAATTCATTTTCTCCCGTGACAGGCCACATCTGTTGCAGCTGGTGGCAACTGTGTGTATGTGTGTGTGTCCTGGGTGTGTGTGCCTGGGATATAGGGATACAATTAGTGTGTGTGTGTGTGTGTGTGTGTGTGTGTGTGTGTGTGTGTGTGTGTGTGTGTGTGTGTGTGTGTGTGTGTGTGTGTGTGTGTGTGTGTGTGTGTGTGGTGTGTGTGTGTGTGTGTGTGTGTGTGCATAACTTTGTCTGTGTGTGTGTGTGTGCGTGCGTGTGGACAGAGAGTTGAACATTCGATCGAGGTGTGTGTGTGTGTGTGCGCGCGTGTGTGAGTGCATGTCCGTGCGTGAGTGAGGGACAGAGAGTTGAACATTAGATCGAGGTGTGTGTGCGCGTGGTGTGAGTGCATGTCCGTGCGTGAGTGAGGGACAGAGAGTTGAACATTAGATCGAGGTGTGTGTGTGTGGCGCTGGTGTGGTTGTTTTTAAGGTCGGAGGAGCGCAGAGAGCGCATTATGAATCACCCGGTCCACCTCGGCGAGGTGAGCGCGCGTGAGGCTGATGTTATGCCCTGTAACTCTCCTCTGGGTTTCCTTTATTGTGCCTGTGCGTGTGTGTGTGGCTCGCCGCCGGTAGACGGGGACCCAGCGAGGTGAAGGAGCGGAGAGAGCAGGGAGGGAGATCAATGGCGGCATATTTAGGCTCGCTGCAGCCTCCTCGCTGAGCAGCTGGACTTCATTAGTGACTGGTGTTAATTACTGGGAAACACACACACACACACATGCACACAAACGCACACACACGCACAGGCACGTCGGCACACACCTACGCACACACATACACACACTCACACTGACACACACACACACACAGACACACAGACACACACTTGCACACACAGGCTCATATAAACACATGCGTGTGAACACGCGGTCAGTTAGGGCTTGGAAGGTGACCTTGTGAGCGCGTTGGAACTAACGGATAGAGCGAGACGATGCCAAAAGCAAAGGAAAAAGTTCACCCACCAGACTGACTGTTGCCGAGCGCTGGCAGTGATGATAATGATGATGGTGATGGTGATGAAGATGGGTTATGGTGACAGACGCACCGAGGAGTTTTTTTTTGTAATGGAGCGGGCTGGGTTCCTGCACTGTAGTTTCTGGATCATGTCTCTCTCTCTCTCGCTCTCTTGCTCTCGCTCTGGGTTCTTGGGGAACATACTCCTCAAGACCCTCACTCCCCTCTCTGAGGTAGTTTCTTTCTGTTCCTGTTTCATTTGTTCCTGGCGCTGGCATGTCTTAGTAAATGTAGCGACGCGGAAAGAAGTAATCCCAAAGAAGTGCGGGATTTTCAAAGACACGCGTGCGTATATATGCGCGCACACACACACACATGCACACCACGCAAACGTGCGCACGCACACACGCAAACGTGCACACACACACACACGCACAGACGCACACTCTCACACAAACACACGCGCACACACACACACGCAAACGTGCACACACAAACGCGCACACAGACGCACACTCACACAAACATACACACACACACACACACACACACACACACACACACACACACACACACAGCATGGGGCGGGCTGGGAGAGGCCACACTGAGAGAGACAGGAGGGGATACCAGTGCTTCTCACTTACAGAGTCCAGACCAACAGCAACAGCCAATCAGGGGGGCCGGGAGCACGCGGGCACGTCGGGGCCTAAGTCTGTGTTTCTAACCAGATGTTGACCATCGCACTGCTCTCTGCACACTCCCCACTACAAAGAGCTGGTGACACACACTCTGCGTGCACACACACACACACACAGCCACACACACACACACACACACACACACACACAGACAAAGTTATGCACACACCACATCTTGGATAAATCAATGTGTTGCTGCTTTGGGTAATTTCCCCTGGCGCGCCCGGTGCTCTCCCTCAGGGTGAGTGAGGTGACAGAGGCAGTCAGTGAGGAGACAGCATCTTCCCCTTTTTCTTCTGCACTCCGGCTTTCTCCCTCCAGCCTCGTCGCTGCCCCGGCGCTCCGTCGTCTGCTCCCCGTGCGCTCGGCTCCCCGGCTACCTGTACGCCCCCCACGCCTTCGTTTCGGCGGCTCGGTTGTTTGTTTTGTCTGATCTTTTCTTACCGTTGTTCTTAACGTTCGTTTTTTTCGTTTGTCGGTTTCGCTCGCGCCGTCGTTTGTTCGTTTTTTTTTTTTCCCTCTCTTTGTTCGTTCCGTTCCTTTTTTTTTTTTCTGTTATCCCCTAGTTGTTTTTCTGTAACTCTCTCTCTCTCTCTCTCTCTCTCTCTCTCTCTCTCTCTCTCTCTCTCTTTCTCTGCTGTGCCGTCTCTGTCCAATCTCTCTGTTCCTCCCGAGTGCAGGTCTTATATGCGTATGCCGATGGGTTGTTTTAGCAAACGCTAGCAAGCAGGCCCTTTGTGTCGGGAAACTGGCTGTCATCTCATATTGCATCTGTGTTCAAATATTATTGTTTTTCTGTTTCTATCTCACGGCCGTTTTGTGCACCACTCATTTTATCACATCTACTTCA
>JAXIVH010001084.1:0-2500 GCA_036785325.1 Urophycis tenuis | reverse complement strand
TTTCTGAAACACACACATACATATCCACACACACACACACGCACACGCACCCACCCATACACACGCACACGCTATGCATACAGATTTGAGACCACCCAGCTCTAGTGCACTGCGGTAGCACTGAGATTAACATAATCCGTGTGCACGTAAACACACTCACACACACACACACAACACACACACGCAGTTACAGCCAATCAAAGAATATTGCTCCAGTCAGTTATAGTATCAGGAATATCAAGGGGACGTCCAACAGTAGGGTGAGGAAGAGACCGAGGGAGAGATGAGGGGAGGAATCACTAACAGTTGATAATGGGGATTGTTGATCTTCCCACACAAGATGATTGTGCTGCAGTTGAGGTGGAGGAAATTAAGAAGGAGTTATGCATTTGTTTGTTGTATACGTAACTCTAGGCACGATATTGCATATAACTCAATGTGCTATATATATATATATATATATATATATATATATATATATATATATATAGTGTGTGTGCATTATGAATTATTTTATTATTCACGTCACATATTAGCACATGCCGTCAAACAAAGACACCAGAGAGTGAAAGGTGTGTGTGTGTGTGTGCGTGCATTGTGGACTCACTAGGCGGCCCATGAATGAGAGGGGAGAGAGAGAGAGAGAGGGGAGAGGGGGTAAAAGACTCTTTGGGTGTGAAGGCGCCCAATCTCGTTGTCAAGGACACCTTTAATTACAACAGCAGGGGGTCTTTAGTGTGTGTGTGTGTGTGTGTGTGTGTGCGCATATCAGTCTGTAGGAATACATTTCAGTCTTTGCAGACTGAATCTCCATGTTGTTGTTTTTCTCCTTTTAAACGCGTGCCACGGTGCGAGTTGTATTTATGTTCTACAGAAGACCTAATCGCTCTGTAATCGCCCCGCCTTGTCGTTGTTTGTGTCCGCGGATCATTCAGCCCACTTTACACGTCCGTGTAGCGTTCAGGATCACGGGCTTACTGAATTGCCCTTTGATTTCCCGAAGCCATTAGCATCGAGCTGAACAACTATTTGCGGTGGCAGTTAACTTTGTTCTGAACTCCCGTCAGAGAGTCATAAGTTGTAAGCGGCGCAAACACTAGCCGGTAATTACTCATTCCTATTGGCGCCGAGCACGCCGCCAGTCATCATCATCATCATCATCATCATCATCATCATTACTCGTTGCTCTCAATTGTGTGAAATCCCATGACCATTAGCTGTACACTCGTATCTGTGTACGCGTGAGCCACGCTCTGATAATAGTGTCCCGTCACGCAGGGACAAAAAAAATTAAGCCAAAGAGTTCATTACTCGGACAATCAATGCCATTGTTGCTGCGCTTGCGCCGGACGCGGGTGTTAAATGAAACGCGGGGAAACGGTCAGATTATTCTGGTGCTCCGGGGCGAGGACAGAGCGGACGGCCCGGCGACGGCCGCGTGCACCGAACGGAAGTGACTGACGGAGAGAGACCCGCAGAGACGGACAGACAGACGGAGCGGGTCAGAGGCAGACCCGCAGACCCCCCAAAAGTGTAAAGCGCCGAGCAGCTGTAGTTTTGCGCAGAGTGCGCCATTCTGAAGGCGACACGTCCTTTTTTTTTTTTTGTGCAAACGAATGGTTCAGGGTTTGCCGGTGAAGTCCGTCTAAGGGGACCGGCAGCGCGGACCGCCATGAATGATGCATCTCCTTTATAGCCGTTCCTGATTCCTGCTGTACAAAACGCTGTCTCCCCTTTTTATTATTTATCTGTGTCTGTTCACCCTCCCCTCACTTGCCACCCATTCATTCTTGACTTTCGCGCCGTCTCCCCGTCCTCACCCTTCTCACCCCTCCCTCCACCCTCCACCTCCCCCACCCCACCACCCCCCGTCATGTCCTCTCCGTCCTCCCTCCACCTAGATCCTCATTCCTCTGTCAGTCTCCTCTCATCACACACACACTCACCCCCTGCATGGAGTTTATTTGCTCCACCCCCCCCCCCCCCCCATTCCTTCCTTTTTTATCCATTGACAGTCTTTCAGCTACCCTCTTTCTCTCTCTCTCTCCGCCTCCCCCCCCCCCCCCACCCTCCCCTTCAGCCCCTGTGAGGAGCTGTGGGAAGGGGTGGCTGGAAGGGTGGAGAGGGATGGCGTTGCAATAACCCATGAACCCGCATGAATGCACACACACACGCACAGCACAGACACAGACACACACACACAGACACACAGGACACACACACACACACACACACACACACACACAAATGCACCGAGAGCCAGGAACCAAGCCGTGCCTGTTTGCAGAGACGGCAGCTGTAGTTTCAAGTGGACTGTTACTGTAGTTCTTTGTCCGGCCTTGGCCTCATTCCACTGCACTGTTTCATACACATGCACGCACGCACAGGCTCACACACACACATGCCCGACACACACACATGCACACCCAACACGCACGCACACACACACACGCACATACACTGTTTTGTTTGAACAAAATGTCTCTCGACTTTTGTTCTT
>JAXIVH010001083.1:30000-32797 GCA_036785325.1 Urophycis tenuis | reverse complement strand
GCTCACGCAAAGCATGTTGGAATACAAATATATACAGTATATTTATGTATGTAAATTGATTTGTGAATGGTGTCTACTCACAATGCCTGTGGACACCTCACAGTTTACACAAGGTGAGTTGAAGGCTTGTCCAATGTTGTTGGTGAGAACAGTGGCTACCGCCTCAGTGAAGTCATTTATTGTAGCCTGAATGTTGAGTAAGTTGGTATGCAAAGTATACATGCATTTATGGATTTTTGTGAAAATTAGTATGTGTGTGTGTGTGTGTGTGTGTGTGTGTGTGTGGGGGGGGGGGGTGTACCACCTAGGAAACAAAGTAACAATAACTTCATCAAGAGAGAGTGACAGATAGAAACAGAAAAAAAGACAGAGGTGGGATGGATGGTGAGGAGATGAAAATAGATATAGAGGAAGAGAGGAATATGAAGACAGAGGTAGAGAAGGATGGAGCACCAGAGAGAGTGAGAGAGAGAGAGGTAGAGAAGGATGGAGCAGCAGAGAGAGTGAGAGAGAGAGAGGTAGAGAAGGATGGAGGAGCAGAGAGAGTGAGAGAGAGAGAGGTAGAGAAGGATGGAGCAGCAGAGAGAGTGAGAGAGAGAGAGGTAGAGAAGGATGGAGGAGCAGAGAGAGTGAGAGAGAGAGAGGTAGAGAAGGATGGAGCACCAGAGAGAGAGTGAGAGAGAGAGAGGTAGAGAAGGATGGAGGAGCAGAGAGAGTGAGAGAGAGAGAGGTAGAGAAGGATGGAGGAGCAGAGAGAGTGAGAGAGAGAGAGGTAGAGAAGGATGGAGCACCAGAGAGAGTGAGAGAGAGAGAGAGGTAGAGAAGGATGGAGCAGCAGAGAGAGTGAGAGAGAGAGGTAGAGAAGGATGGAGCAGCAGAGAGAGTGAGAGAGAGAGAGGTAGAGAAGGATGGAGCAGCAGAGAGAGTGAGAGAGAGGTAGAGAAGGATGGAGAACCAGAGAGAGTGAGAGAGAGAGAGGTAGAGAAGGATGGAGCAGCAGAGAGAGTGAGAGAGAGAGAGAGGTAGAGAAGGATGGAGCAGCAGAGAGAGAGAGAGAGAGAGAGGTAGAGAAGGATGGAGCAGCAGAGAGAGTGAGAGAGAGAGGTAGAGAAGGATGGAGCAGCAGAGAGAGAGAGAGAGGTAGAGACAACCACAGAACACTGCGGCTGTGCTGAACGCACCCAAGAACACAGAGCGCAAAACCCTGATTATAGTGATCTATTGTCCAACAACAACAGCAATTATAACACAATAACACGCTCCCGCTAAACGTGTGAGAGCACTGAGGTGCTAAACCGCCACGCTCATGTGAATGAATTAGGCTTATAGGGTGACTTCACCTCCCCAACAGGTAGACCGTGTTTATCTGTCTACCTGTTAAACCTTTCTCAGAAGACAGCGAGGGCTCTGTAACTGTTGAATCAATGCACTTCCTGAAAGCCCACCTTATCCATGTCCACATTAAAGGTCCTTATGTGCTGTGGGTGGAGGAGAAGTGCGCTTTTAATGTGATGTATCGCTGAGGCATGATAACCACGCTCTTACTTTGACATGTCGCTAAAGGATGATGACAGCTTGGCGCTATAATGTGTTAATTGCCAAGTAAAGGTTGTCTTTAGACAGCTTCACTTCTCAGTGCAACCATCGTCTTCTACTGTCGATGCTGGGAGGGAGAATCCATCCTAATCTAGTCCATTGGCTTGCTCACACAGACAAAATGGCTGAACTGTGACCAGCTGAAGCACTGCATTGGGCTTTAGTTGCCGTGGTGTGTGTGCAAGGTACTCAGCCCAATCGCCAACAACCTGTTGGTTAACACAAGGTGAAGGAAATCTTCTGTGTTTCCCCGCTCCACTCCACTATACTGGTCAGGCTGGACTGGTTTGCCTGGGACTGGGCCGTGGATCTCCATAAGCAGTGGCGGCTGGTGAAGAATGTTCTAGGTGGGGCTCTGCCATATTCAGTCAATTTCACTAACCATCCCAATACATTGAACACAAACTACAGGAAACGAGTGCTCCATGAAATAGTCAATAATTATTTAATGCCAATATTAAAAAGTTGAGGCATTCTAACACAAAACATAAACAACGTATTGCACAAACACAAGCTTTCCATTTTTTCATTTGAAATTGAATTTGTAGTCACATTGGGCTCTATGAAATTACAGTAAACATTTTATATACTAAACAATCAAGAAAATAATCAGCAGATTAATAGGTAGTGAAAATTAAGGACTATAAAATACTAAGGTCAACTATATACAACTGTATACAACTATATACAGACTCGCCCTGACCTGAGCATTCGCTCGCTTAGGGCGATAAAGTAATCGCCCATATCGGCTTGGATTTGAGGATGCTGATTGGCCAAATTTTATGTCATGCTTTCACATCTTAAATTAGTAATTGGTTAAACAGTTACACAGACCCGCCTCCTTGGGGCGATTTCTCCATCGCCCCAGAGCTGTTGAAGCATGGGACACGGGACGTGTAGGAAAAGCATACATCTTGCACAGATGATTTTCTATCATATTTTACACATATTACTGGGTACATTCATATTTCAAACACACAAATATCAACAATTTGTATAATTCATTATTATTAGTTTTATTTATTCATTTATTTATTTATTGTGGGTCAAGGGGGGCGGTGCCCTATCGCCCTCTATGGGCCAGCCGCCACTGTCCATAACATCTTTGAAGGTGTGTTTTTATAGTTTTTCTCGAATACTTTGACCTGCTTAAAGAAACTGGGATCCACTTGGTTTTCATCATCACTGTCTCAGCAGAGCA
>JAXIVH010001083.1:12500-22500 GCA_036785325.1 Urophycis tenuis | reverse complement strand
TGCAGGGACACACAGGAACACACAGGGACACACAGGAACACACAGGGACACACAGGAACACACAGGGACACACAGGGACATACAGGGACACACAGGAACATACAGGGACACACAGGAACATACAGAGACACACAGGACAGGGACACACAGGGACACACAGGGACAAACAGGACAGGGACACACAGGAACACAGGGCTGGACACGCAGGGACACACAGGGACGGTGGCAGACGGACGGGTTGATTAAAGGGAGGAGGGAATGGACTGGACAGGACGTAAAAAGATGGGATGAAGGATGGAGGAGGGGGGGAGGGGGACAGGGCCCTGACGGACGGAGAGAACAGGTGAAGGATGGGTGAGGGAAACGAGAGACAGCGGGGAGAGAGGAGAGGCTTTAAGTGCACGTGGTGAAATAATGGATGTGTGCGTGACGGGGGCGGAGGGGGGGCGCTTTGAAAGAGGCGGGGAGATTGTGTGAAAGAGAGACACATGAAAGGAGAGGTCACAAGATAAAGGGATGAGCAGACAGAGGTCAGGAGGGAAAGACTCCAGCGGATGGAGGGATTGAAGGAAGGAGAGAACAGGGAGATTAGCTGGGGGACCGGTTGAAGGAGAACTAAAGGAGGGGGGGGTATGGACACGCCGGAATGCCAGGAATCTTCAGCGCTGTTGGTGGACTTGACCTCCTCGCTACGCACTTTGCTGCTACACGTCACAATAAAAGCGTCCGCTATTGTCAAAGATGTTCCACCGCCCTGATGTCAACAAACCAAACGCTATGCACTGGCCGCCATGCCAACGGTACGAGAGGAAGAGGCGTTGGGGGGGGGGGGGGGGGGGGGGGGGGGGGGGGCGTGGGCGCACCTTCTGGTGCCTCTCAAACTGGAGCCGGCGTTGGCTGGGATGCTGTCCTATCACTATTTTAGTGTTCATGTGAACACTGGCTGGGATGCTGTCCTATCACTATTTTAGTGTTCATGTGAACACTGGCTGGGATGCTGTCCTATCACTATTTGAGTGTTCATGTGAACACTGGCTGGGATGCTGTCCTATCACTATTTGAGTGTTCATGTGAACACTGGCTGGGATGCTGTCCTATCACTATTTTAGTGTTCATGTGAACACTGGCTGGGATGCTGTCCTATCACTATTTTAGTGTTCATGTGAACACTGGCTGGGATGCTGTCCTATCACTATTTTAGTGTTCATGTGAACACTGGCTGGGATGCTGTCCTATCACTATTTTAGTGTTCATGTGAACACTGGCTGGGATGCTGTCCTATCACTATTTTAGTGTTCATGTGAACACTGGCTGGGATGCTGTCCTATCACTATTGTAGTGTTCATGTGAACACTGGCTGGGATGCTGTCCTATCACTATTTTAGTGTTCATCTGAACACTGGCTGGGATGCTGTCCTATCACTATTGTAGTGTTCATGTGAACACTGGCTGTGATGCTGTCCTATCACTATTGTAGTGTTCATGTGAACACTGGCTGGGATGCTGTCCTATCACTATTGTAGTGTTCATGTGAACACTGGCTGTGATGCTGTCCTATCACTATTTTAGTGTTCATGTGAACACTGGCTGGGATGCTGTCCTATCACTATTTTAGTGTTCATGTGAACACTGGCTGGGATGCTGTCCTATCACTATTTTATTGTTCATGTGAACACTGGCTGGGATGCTGTCCTATCACTATTTTAGTGTTCATGTGAACACTGGCTGGGATGCTGTCCTATCACTATTTTAGTGTTCATGTGAACACTGGCTGGGATGCTGTCCTATCACTATTGTAGTGTTCATGTGAACACTGGCTGGGATGCTGTCCTATCACTATTTTAGTGTTCATCTGAACACTGGCTGGGATGCTGTCCTATCACTATTGTAGTGTTCATGTGAACACTGGCTGTGATGCTGTCCTATCACTATTGTAGTGTTCATGTGAACACTGGCTGGGATGCTGTCCTATCACTATTGTAGTGTTCATGTGAACTTGGGAGAAGGTGTCGTCTCAGGGCTCAATGAGGGGACGTGCAGAACCATGAGCCATGAGGATGTTGTGACTCCTCCAGACAGGGTCCCTGTAGACGCAGCCCAAACCACACTCAGATACCTTGTTTCCATTGGAATGTTAGCACTTCAGATCAGCGTTGTTGAAGGCACCGGTAGCACACAGAAGGCTCTAGAACTCTTTAGATATCCGTCATGAATCAGTTTTTTGTGCAAGGGCGTCAGACACCAGCCTGACGTGTGATTTTTCTCTCACACTGTATGATGATTCTCAGGAAGCGCTGGGCCAGGGTTAGGCGTTCAGGAGACACGACGGTGGAAAGCCAGCCAGAGTGTACACTGTTGGATGGACCAAGCCACTGCTTCGCTGGCAGCCTGGCCCCATAAGCCTGTTGGGCCGCGTAAGTCTGCAGAAAAATAGTGGCTAACTCTGTGCTAACTCTGTGCCATCTCCTCACTGAGCTGGCTGAAGGACGACCCATAACATACTGCTCCGGTTTGCCCTGCAAGACCAGTGGTTGGTTGGTTGATTCTGTTTTGAGGTTATTTTGGTGCAATCTATCCTAGAGTAAGTGGTTTGTAGGTTTTCATTATGTTTCTTGACATGGAATCCCGTTGACGCTTGAAGTAATGTCCTCGGCTGGCTCCTCTCCTAGTGAGGTAGAAGGTAGCAGCTAGCTTGCTTTGTTACCCACCATGTATGTGTGCAATAGACACATACCCCAGTGTGTATTTTTGCAGGATTGTTTTAGGTTTTGTAGTCCGAGCTCAATGGGTTGCAGTTCCCAGTAAAAGACAAGGCGACAGGATCTGCAGCTGCTAATTATTCTAGCTAACGATAAAATAATCAACAATACCAACAATAGCCAACAATACATCGATGTCATTTGAATAGAATATCTCCAGTTAACTAAGTTTTGTTGACATCTTCTTTAGCCTTGTTGTCCAGATTGAAGGAATCCAGGACAGGTTTTCCTCCCACTGAGCCTAGGCGCATTGATTCATTATTTGGACATCTGGCTGCTGCTAATTACCAAATCCAGATGGTTGGCTCCAAATCCCTGAGCGGACTTCACCTTTACTGAACCTGGAGGACCTGGCTCTGTCCTCTACTGGATCTGAAGGCTGGGATTAGAGTGACAGACAAGAAGAAGAGGATGATGGAGAGAGGGGAAGAGAAGTACAGGGAGGGACAATTTGAGGGTACAGAGCAATACAAAAAGGAGTGAAGAGAGGGACAGTCATGGAGGAGTAGGAGGGACTGTGAAGAGGTGGGAGAGGAGATGGATGGATTGATCACAAACGCAGAATGAGCGATACACTGTACATACAGAGAGAGAGGGAGATAGATAAAGGGAACGAGAGACCGTGCGCGGCCAGGCTCTCTAATGAAAGAAACCAGGATTCAATAAAGCAACATGCTAATCAGTTGAGTTAGCGTGTGTGGAATTGTAAAGAGCTTCCTGTAACGTTCTCTGTCCCGGTGTCCATTAACCAGGGGTCTCCTCTGCAGCAGCAGACAACACGCCTGGAAAAAAGGGTCACGGCAACCGAACCGGCTAAGCCTAGAAACGCGGCCCTCCTCCCCCCTCCCTCCCCCGCCGGTGGCGTAATGGATGGCAGAACACTGAGGTGATTCAGCCCCCAGCAGCGCCCCCTCACGCTGCCCGCTGCCCAAGGGCTGACGAGCAAACAGATGAGAGAAGAGAGAGGAGCGGTGGAGGAGAGCATTACACAGTTGAATGGAGAGATCAGGGGAGCATACAGAGAGAGGGAGAGAGAAAGAGATGATGTAATGGTGGAGAGAGGGAGAAAAGAGGAGAGGATGAGAGAGAGGGAGAGAGAGAGAGGAAGGTGTGGACAGTCCAGATGTTCCTGCTCCTTCCAGGGGGCTGTGGAGGACACAGCCAGGAGGGCGTGGCGTTGGAGCGCCGAGGGTGTTCCACCCAGGCAGCCCGGAGGTCCCCGGTTCGATCCCCGCCTGCTCTCGTGCCATCAGGCGTCCTTGGGCAAGAGAATGCGTTTGGTTGATCTGGTCATATTTTCTCAAAGCGTCCAGACCCAACATGGTGTGGCTGTTTGCCCCTTGTGTAGCTGGGCAGTTCAAACCACATCCCTTTTAGCGTATTGTTATTCTGTTTCTTCACATTTATTCTTGTTTTGGTGCTGTTATTGTTGTTGTTTCTGTGTTTTTTTTTTACTTCCACTGGCGTCATAAAGGTTGCTTTTTCTTGACAATCTATATTGAGTAAACTTGAACTGGGGGGGGGGGGGGGGGGGGGGGGGGGTTAGAGAGAGAGAGAGAGAGAGAGAGAGAGAGAGGGGTGGTGGGATGTGGATGAGGATTATGGGAAAAAATACTTGATGATGGAATGAAAGACGGGATGAGAGGATGAGGAGAGATTGAAGGAGGAGGAGATAGAGGAGGACACACACACACACACACACACAGGAGTAGCTTCACTTGAATAGATGCCAAGCCAAGGACGCACACACACACACACACACACACACACACACACACACACACACACACACACACACACACACACACACTGTCGCAGCTAATTAAAAGTGGTGAGAAGTGCTTGTCTTTGACTTCTGTGGACATCATTGTTTGCCCACTTCTTGTAACGCTGAGCGCTGCTAAAACTCTGTATTCACTTTCTACGCATTTTAACTTTAAGGGCCTGATTGGAAAACAGGATTTTCTTTGGGGCTTCGAGACAACGTGCTCTTTATCTTTAAGGACTATCTAACGAGCCGCTTTCAGGCCTATTGATTTCCAGTAGCCCAGCGCTTGATTCATATTCTGAATCGTGGGGTTTCGATAATTAGACACAATGTCTTAGCTGGCGAGAGTAGACTCACCGCGAGCCATGTAAAGATAGTGAGGTGATATGTGCTGGTGTCTTCTCCCGTGGAATCAGCCTTCTCTAAAGAAACAATGTTGTTGTTTTTGCGATTTCATGACTATGTGCAATCCTAAAGTGTAACAGAGATGAGTAGAGATGAGGACTGTGGTATCCTAAATCTCTAGACCTACATCTCTAGAGTAGAGATGAGGATCTACATATCTAGAGTAGAGATGAGGGCTGGTATCCTACATCTCTAGAGTAGAGATGAGGACTGTGATATCCTACATCTCTAGACCTACATCTCTAGAGTAGAGATGAGGATCTACATCTCTAGAGTAGAGATGAGGACTGTGATATCCTACATCTCTAGACTTACATCTCTAGAGTAGAGATGAGGACTGTGATATCCTACATCTCTAGACTTACATCTCTAGAGTAGAGATGAGGACTGTGGTATCCTACATCTCTAGACCTACATCTCTAGAGTAGAGATGAGGACTGTGGTATCCTACATCTCTAGACCTTCATCTTTAGAGTAGAGATGAGGACTGTGGTATCCTACATCTCTAGACCTATATCTCTAGAGTAGAGATGAGGATCTACATCTCCAGAGTAGAGATGAGGACTGTGGTATCCTACATCTCTAGAGTACAGATGAGGACTGTGGTATCCTACATCTCTAGACCTACATCTCCAGAGTAGAGATGAGGACTGTGGTATCCTACATCTCTAGAGTAAAGATGAGGACTGTGGTATCCTACATCTCTAGACCTACATCTCCAGTGTAGAGATGAGGACTGTGGTATCCTACATCTATAGAGTAAAGATGAGGACTGTGGTATCCTACATCTCTAGACCTACATCTCTAGAGTAGAGATGAGGACTGGAGCATCCAGAGCTGCTCATGGTGTGCAGCTCAGACTAACCCACGTTACATCAGCACAACATTACCTGCGTGACTGGGAGGTGAACATGATTTCACGTTTATTAAAGACGTTCACGTTGCATACCAGTTTCTATGCTGACTCCCGGTTGGAGTGGTGGCTCCAGACAGGAACATGGCTCTACAACACTGGGCTCTACTTTACATTATATGTAAATTATATATATATATATATATATATTGTACGGTATCACGGTAGTGGTAATAACTGTGTTTAAAGGGAAGTGTGCTTTGTGGAAGTGTTAGTATTTTAACTGTGGGTGAACTTGAACAATATTAACACTGTAATAATGACAAAGGTTGAACACCAGAAGACCTACTGTCGTTTGCCTGGAGGCCATTGGAAAGCCATAAACAGCAGTAGTTAGTGGGAAGAGCAGTTCCTTCCCTCTTAAAATAATGAGGTACGTAGTCTGGTACCTTTTGCTTTTTTTTCCAAATAAAATGTTTGACTGGCTTGGTTGCAGTGTTAAAATGCGTTATGTAAGGACTTTATTAAATGTCGAGCGAGTGAGGGAACGGGGCAGCTGTTCAGAAGCAGTCACTGTTGCGCTCTGTATCAATTCTCAAAAATGATTTTATTGACTGATTCTGCATTTCAGATGAGTGCGCCCCACCAATAGCAGTAGTACTTCTTTGTACGATTGCTTTTAGTGTTTGGACTCAGTGAGGCTCGCATCAGTACAGAGTTTGTGGACAACAAAGCTGTGAATCGCCGCACAAGCGCCACCAGAACACTAGTGCTGTTGTCCCATTTGTATTGATTTCATCACGGGGGTCACATGGTCTGTATGAACTGAGCCTGGGTGATGTTTCAGCTGATTGACTGACATCACGATGATCAGGGTGGCTCTTTGCACCCCAAACCAACGCTTTATGTTCACACATCAAAGCTACGGGTCGAATAACATCAATAGACGGGGATAAGAGAACAGAAAAGCATTGGTAGAAAGCCAAAGAGGGACAGATCCGTCACCTTGAACAAGCCCCATTAGACAGCCCCATTAGACAAACCCCGCTGAATGAAATAGAGAGGGAACAGGAGCCGTAGAGGGGCGGAGGAGGACAGTAGTGTAATCTTCATAGTAAACATGTCAGCATGTATTCCCTCCCCATGGAGATCTTGGAAGCAATCTGCATTATTGACCCCCACTAGACCTCCATAGAAGACCCTGCATGCAGCTCTTTACCCCTGGTGCTGCAGGACCCCCACACCTGCAAGGAATACCCCTGCATGCCGCTGGTTATATCCAACAGTAGGACAACACCTTACAAGACCCCACTGGCAGATCTTTACGTGATGCTAGTAATTCACCGTGCAAGACCCTGCTTGCACATCTATAAATATGGCTGCAGATATTTAGGTGTAGTGGTGCAGTAAGACTACACCATGTTAGTGTGTGGTGGTGCAGTAGGACTACACCATGTTAGTGTGTGGTGGTGCAGTAGGACTACACCATGTATGTGTGTGGTGGTGCAGTAGGACTACACCATGTATGTGTGTGGTGGTGCAGTAGGACTACACCATGTATGTGTGTGGTGGTGCAGAAGAACTACACCATGTTAGTGTGTGGTGGTGCAGTAGGACTACACCATGTATGTGTGTGGTGGTGCAGTAGGACTACACCATGTTAGTGTGTGGTGGTGCAGTAGGACTACACCATGTATGTGTGTGGTGGTGCAGTAGGACTACACCATGTATGTGTGTGGTGGTGAAGAAGAACTACACCATGTATGTGTGTGGTGGTGCAGTAGGACTACACCATGTTAGTGTGTGGTGGTGCAGTAGGACTACACCATGTATGTGTGTGGTGGTGCAGAAGAACTACACCATGTATGTGTGTGGTGGTGCAGTAGGACTACACCATGTTAGTGTGTGGTGGTGCAGTAGGACTACACCATGTATGTGTGTGGTGGTGCAGAAGAACTACACCATGTTAGTGTGTGGTGGTGCAGTAGGACTACACCATGTATGTGTGTGGTGGT
The DNA here is from genome assembly GCA_036785325.1 of Urophycis tenuis. NCBI lineage: Eukaryota > Metazoa > Chordata > Actinopteri > Gadiformes > Phycidae > Urophycis > Urophycis tenuis. The sequence goes on along the minus strand of JAXIVH010001083.1, from coordinate 14,700 downwards.
GCAGTAGGACTACACCATGTATGTGTGTGGTGGTGCAGTAGGATGGCACCGTCTTCGAGACTGCAGATGTTTAGATGTAGTGCTGCAGTAGAACTACAGTATGTTGGAGACTGCAGATGTTCAGTTGTCGCGGTGCAGTAGGACTACATGGTGTTACAGACTGCGTGGTGTAGTGGTGCAGTAGGACTACATGGTGTTACAGAGTGTGTAGCTTTAGGTGTAGTGGTGCAGTAGGACTACATGGTGTTACAGACTGCGTAGCTTTAGGTGTAGTGGTGCAGTAGGACTACATGGTGTTACAGACTGCGTAGCTTTAGGTGTAGTGGTGCAGTAGGACTACATGGTGTTACAGAGTGTGTAGCTTTAGGTGTAGTGGTGCAGTAGGACTACATGGTGTTACAGAGTGTGTAGCTTTAGGTGTAGTGGTGCAGTAGGACTACATGGTGTTACAGAGTGTGTAGCTTTAGGTGTAGTGGTGCAGTAGGACTACATGGTGTTACAGAGTGTGTAGCTTTAGGTGTAGTGGTGCAGTAGGACTACATGGTGTTACAGACTGCGTAGCTTTAGGTGTAGTGGTGCAGTAGGACTACATGGTGTTACAGACTGTGTAGCTTTAGGTGTAGTGGTGCAGTAGGACTACATGGTGTTACAGACTGCGTAGCTTCAGGTGTAGTGGTGCAGTAGGACTACATGGTGTTACAGACTGCGTAGCTTTAGGTGTAGTGGTGCAGTAAGGCTCCACCATGTGAGACCCCCCCCCCCCCCGTGGCGGTCTTAACTCATGGCGCAGAAATTCACACACACGCTGACGAGAGAGAATTAAAATATGCACTGAGGGATAATCCTTAGTCATATATCCGCCTTGAGCATTTGAAACACAAAATTGAATGCCTACGAATTGGTGGGCTGTGTATACGTAGAAATGCACTGGAGAGCTCCCAGTACAACCAGTAGAAGACTGTGGCTGTACTGGACAGCTCCCAGTAGAACCAGTAGAAGACTGTGGTTGTACTGGACAGCTCCCAGTAGAACCAGTAGAAGACTGTGGTTGTACTGGACAGCTCCCAGTAGAACCAGTAGAAGACTGTGGTTGTACTGGACAGCTCCCAGTAGAACCAGTAGAAGACTGTGGTTGTACTGGACAGCTCCCAGTAGAACCAGTAGAAGACTGTGGCTGTACTGGACAGCTCCCAGTGTCCACCAGTAGAAGACTGTGGCTGTACTGGACAGCTCCCATTGTCCACCAGTACAGACTGTGGCTGTACTGGACAGCTCCCAGTAGAACCAGTAGAAGACTGTGGCTGTACTGGACAGCTCCCAGTAGAGAGCAGGGCTGTACTGGACGGCTCCCAGTAGAGAGCAGGGCTGTACTGGACGGCTCCCAGTAGAGAGCAGGGCTGTACTGGGTGATTCCCGAGGCCCTCTGGGCAGTGTTCTAAAACAGTGCTATGTACATCAGCTGGTGTGAGTCTGAGTGTCGATGACACAGGAGCACTTCCTCCCCCCCCCCCTCAGCTCCCGGGCAGCGGAGGTAAACAGAGGGGGGGTCATTTATCGGCCCTTTCCTTTTAGGAGCGTCGGCGAGAGACAGTGCCGCTGGGCCCGCCGCGGCGCCTCCCTGTCCCAGCAAGGCGCTGTGCAGTGTTTACACTGAGCCAGACTGCTGCCACAACACAGTCCACAGCCCGGAACACCAACTCACAGGCCCGGTCCAAGCAGTGCCCCGGGGCAATGCAATCAAGGCTGTTGGGGGATGTGGAGGACAGGATGGTGTGGAGTTGGCCCTCTGGTTGTCTGTGTGACAGTCTGTGTGACCCGCAGCCTGTCTGTTTGGGCTGTTGACACGCCCACTCAACAGAACTTGGATTTTCTTTGAATGCATGTATTTTTCCCAGCCTCACTATTTTTGTGGTGAGGTGTGTGTGTGTGTGTGTGTGTGTGTGTGTGACTGTGTGAGTGTGTGTGTGTGTTTGTGCACTGTGTGTGTGTGTGTGTGTGTGTGTGTTTGTGCAGTGTGTGTGTGTGTGTGTGTGTGTGTGTGTGTGTGTGTGTGTGTGTGTGTGTGTGTGTGTGTGTGTGTGTGTGTTTGTGGGGCGTGTGTGTGTGTGTGTGTGTGTGTGTGTGTGTGTGTGTGTGTGTGTGTGTGTAGGGGGAGTATTTGTTGGGCGTGTGTGTGTGACTAACGTCACACACAACAAGA
>JAXIVH010001082.1:17500-32801 GCA_036785325.1 Urophycis tenuis | reverse complement strand
GGGGGGCAAAGCCACTCTGCGTGGACACCGACACGCTTTGGTTACAGTGCGGGTCAAAACCCTGCACCCTCCGGGATGCACAGCCACAACCCACATTTGATGATACAAATACTAAAACTGAACTCACGTTCCTTTTATTCTTATTTAATTTTACTTTGTTTTGCATGCAGGCAACGTTCTCGATTTTTTATTTTCGTCTTTGTTTTAGTTTTAGTTTACTATATTAACACTGACCAGAACTTCAATCAGCATCCCACCTCCTTGGGCCTTGATATTTGCCGAGCTAATATTGCCCAAATGATGGGACACATTGTCATATTTTGATGACATGGATACTCACATCTGGATACTCACAACCCGCACCTTTATTGCTCATTTGCACTTCTGGTTAGAACGCCAACTGCATTTCGTTGTCCCTGTACTTGTACTCTGCACAATGACAATAAAGTTGAATCTAATCTAATCTAATCTTTTCAAACCTGTGTGAAATCAGGTGTTTTTAGCTAAGGGAAAGCCATTGGAGTGTCGACTGCGATGGATTACGACAGGGAATGGCTGGAGGACAACCTGTGGCCAAACGGCAGCTACTCAGTGGACACAGGCGCTTCCAACAGCAGCAGCGACAATGCTTTTGTATCACCGCTGTCTCCACAACTGGACAGAATCCTCAACCTCTGCGTGTTGGTCACCATGTTCATAACCATGGTGTCACTGGGATGTACCATGAACTGGCCCAAGATCAAGGTGCTGTTGATGATCCCTTTGTACCTGATAGATTCCTACAGGTCATATACTGTGTAAAGCAGTGGTTCTCAACTGGTTCTGGCTTCGGGACCCACCATCACCCCTTAATGACAAGCCGCCACCCAAATCAAGAAACATTTTCAACTTCTCAAATTTATTTAATATAACATAGCACTTCAGTAACTGTACTATTAAACTATTCAGTCACTTATTCAGGCAATAAAAAATAGACGGCACTCCGCTGCATTAAAAAACCTCTTCAAAATAAAAGCACAGGATTTCATTCTTAACATTTTTTTTTGCCCGGACAAAGGCCCGCGACCCACTCTTGGGTCGCGACCCACCAGTTGAGAACCACTGGTGTAAAGGATATGAGCTATTCGGTGTGAATCTTTGAACTCCTTCTCCTTCTGTGTCTTGCCATTTAACTTTTTTTTCTTCTTCAATCACATCTCCTCCAGGAGCACATCAAGAAACCCAAGGGAATGATCATAGCTGCAGGCGCTCAGTTTGGTATCATGCCTCTCTCAGCATTTACCCTAGCAAAGGTTGGTATTGGCTAATAACAACAACCATAAACCTACTATTCAACAGCAATAAGCAACACTATGCACTCCGCTACAATACTGTCACGTGTGTCTGACTGTCTCCATTTACTGAAACCAAGTGAACCAAATCATAGTGTAACAGTATTTTACATATATGTATATGTATTTATATATATGACCTCAGGCGGTTCACTGTGATGTTGGGTCTTCCAGGCATTCAGTCTGGACCCCCTGCAGGCGGTGGCGGTGCTGATCTGTGGCTGCTGCCCAGGGGGCACTCTGTCCAACATGCTGACCCTGCCCATCCAGGGCGACATGAACCTCAGGTATACTGCAGGTGTGTGTGTGTGTGTGTGTGGAGGACACATCATTACTATTAACTCAACTCAACTCAACTCAACCTCAACTCAAGGTCATTCGACTATATTAATAGTCCAATGACCTTGTCCCAGGTTGCCGCACATCACGTCTGGTCATTAAAGTAAACTTTCATCATTCACTTCCAACTTTCTCTGTTGCACGTGGATGCACACCTTGCTGTCGACCGGCCGGTCGTTCACCCTGCTGGAGTCCCATTTGGCCTCGCGTTCAATTTTTTATCAGGCCCACACACGCTGTTATCAGAGCTAGACCCGGCGAGAGTCTGCTAATTGGGGGTCCAATAGTTGAGATAGAGAAACACCGAGAGCAGGCAAGGAGGAGGAGCGCTGCATTCAACAATAGAGATAGCCTATCACAGGAGAACACGTGCCAAGGGTCACTGAAAAAAAAGAAAAGTAAACTACAGTTGCATGTTAATTTACCACTGATATAACAATGCAATGCTCTTTTGACCCCCCCTCCCCAGCATCGTGATGACCTCCTGCTCCTCGCTGCTGGCCCTGGCCATGATGCCTCTGTTGATGTACGTGTACTGCCAGGGCTTCCCAGAGCTGGTGGACGTCGTGCCGTACGGCCGCATCGCCCTGGCCCTGTTCCTGACCATCATACCCTGCTCCATCGGCATCCTCATCACCCACTACAGGCCGCACTGGACCAAGGCCGTCTCCCGGGTCAGCGCGCGCACCAACACACGCTCTGGGCAGGGCATGTCCCAGAGCAGAACTGGACTCCTTCCCCCTTGCTCTCATCAAGTGAAGAACGTAGTGTTGAAATCTAGCCCATTCCTTTAGATCAAGTTCAGGGAATGGGTTGGAGCTAAATCCAATGTCCACATCAAAGCAGACAACTGGAGAAGAAGAGATGAAGTTCAGAACCTCAGGCTCTGCCTAACGCTAATTGCCAAGCAAAAATCACTTCAAGGAGATCACGTATTTTTGCAAGCCTTCATGATCCCTTCAAATGACAGAAAGAGGGCCTACACATACAGATTAGGGGGCAGGACAGTCTGGATTCTCACTGTAGCTTTGGAAGTGCTTCTCAAATGTCTAAATAGCGCAGCCTTTCAAAACAACGTAGCCTGCGATCAATGAACTCATTTACATTTACATTTAGGGCATCTAGCAAACGCTTTTATCCAAAGCGACTTACAAAGAGTACATTTGTCATAAGAAGGCGAGACATTTCATTGCTGCTAATACAGTAGGAAGGTCACCAGAACAAGTTTCAAGCATTTCAATTGCTAGATTACCCATTGCTAGTATACAACATCTCTGACTAAGTGGCAAGTCAGAGATGATAACTTTGATAACTTTGATAACACTTTGATAACTTAGAGTTATCAAAGTGCCAAATTACAAAGAGAACTCCTTTCTGATATTTGTATTTAAACACCACAGTACTGGTGCCTGGTGTGATGCTCTTCCTACCTCTTCCTTCAGATTATCCTGGCTGTCATGACGATAGCCATCCTGTTGATTGTCGTCGTGGCGGCGTTCACTGTCGGTGAATACATCATCCTGGTGATGAGTCCTTCACTCCTGGCCATCGGCTGCCTCATGCCACTCATTGGCTTCATCCTTGGATACGGCCTCGCTGCCTTCTTCAAACTCAATGGCTCGTAAGTGAATAGATGAATGATGAATGGCTGATGATGATGATGATGATGAGGACGATGATGGCGATGATGATGACGATGATGATGATGATGATGATGATGATGAGTCCCAATAGGCCCCAGTTGTCACGGTTTAGGTTTTGTTATGTCATTAGGGGGCTCTGTTCAGTAGTTTTCGGTTAGTCATTTTCAGTTAAGGAAATGCACCTGTGGTTATTGACTCCTTTGTTTCGCCTGTCCTGTGTGTATTTAAGATTTGCTTTGATTGCCACTGAGCCTTCGTTGTGTGTATGTTCTACAGGTTTGCCTGAAGTTTGTGTACGATATATTCGGCAAGAAAGTTAAACCAAAGCCTTTTTTTTTTTAGTGTCTTTGCGCTTTGAGTTCACCTTTCTCTTTGGGGTCCAAGTCCAGCTTGATGCACAGCTAGCACAAACGGGAGGCGATGAAGACCTGAATGAAGGTCTCAGAGGGCTGGAGTACATATAACACATGAGCATATAGGATATGATTCTCAGCTCTTCCTTTCCTTGGATGCCACCAACATTAGGTTCAGTCTTCGCAGGCTGACTCGTTTTTTAAGGTAACACTGACCTCTGATGAGAGACTGACCAGTGGGGTGGAGCTTTGGGTACAAGTCTCTGCTGACCCGTTGAAAGCAGACAATTATTATGTTGCACACACAGTGATTTGTTTTGTTCTATTTTCACGGCTCATTGGGGTTGGCTGACTAATGAATGCAAACCGACAGCTGAACCTGAAGTGGTTTTAATAATAGTAATCACATCAGTCATGCTTCCTGCCGTGAAAAATGCCAGCTGAGCCACACTAGTCCTGAAAAACTTCCCTGGAAAAATGTATCTTCCTGATTTAAAGACACAAACAAGTAGGCCTACTTTAAAAATGCTTCAGCCCGCGCACCACGGGCGATCAATCAAGGAAAACAAGGAATGCCAGTCGATACCTAATCAATTAAGCAAAGTAGAGTAGTCACTGTTGAACCACAAGAGAATAACCCAGACACAAACAGTACAACAAAGCAGTGGTCTAATTGGCAGCAGTTGAGCAAGCTGTTTGGCGTGAAAAGGCACCAAATGTGCCAGTACCGGCACAAACATGATTGGAAATCTACAGGCAGGCGGATTGATTATTCACTCACCTTGAAGATCACCATTCACCGATCAGGCAGGACGGAGCCTACACCAACATGCTCTGTCTGACGGCGTCAAGCGTTGTTGCTGTGGGTTAGGGAATGGTACTGTACATTGTCCCGGTGATCACGTGACTTTCTGTTGGTATGCGGTCCTATTATGGATTATTTCTCTCCACAGAAGCTGCAGGACCATCTCCATAGAAACGGGCTGCCAGAACATCCAGTTGGCCTCCACCATTCTGAAGGTGGGCTTCCCACCGGAGGTCATCGGGCCTCTCTTTATGTTTCCCATCGTCTACATCCTCTTCCAGCTGCTCGAGGCCGGAGTGTTCATTCTGTTGTCCAGATGCTACCGGACGTACAAGGCCAAGCAGAAAGGTAAGCGGAAGCCAATTCTTTTATTTCAATCACTCGTACGTTCTATACTCCTACGCCCACCGCTAGCCTTCACCAGGCTCAGAGGGGCAGTGTATTTTGATGCGTATACTCGTCACCAACACCCCCCCCCCCCCTTGCCGACTGCCCTCAGCGAAGGAAGTGTCCGAGCCGAGCGAGACGTACACTGAGGTTCAGGTAGTCATGGAGATCACGCCTGAGACGGGCCGTGCATTGAAACCCTAGAGGATCCTTCTCTCGACAAGAGGCTTTTTGGCCAAGTGGAGCTCGGTGCGCATGGACATCATCTCAGGAGATGTATGGATCACCAACAAGTTCTATGTAGGGCCTATGGCATTTACTGGAACATAATGTCAAATGTATGTTGGTGTTGTTGTTTTTTTTAAGTCTTTTCTTATTTACACCCCCAAAATTCCATCCATTATTTATATGAATGCAGGTGGTAAAGGTAACAACTTGCTTATTGACGTTGGTCAGCTGGTACTACCTATGAATCACGTGACCAGAAGTCAAATGAAAGTAAAATGTACGCTTTGTTCTGAACTTTGAATGTAAATTGATTTGGATGCAGGTGTGTTTGCCTTACTATGACTAAATGTACATCTTTTGACCAAATAAAGTTAAATATTTTTCACTACACTGAGTCAATGTGGAGCAAAACACATTTTCCTGGTATATTTTAATGTTTCTACTCACCTTGAACTTTGAACAGAATATGCAGAATAACATGAATTGCATGCCTAGATAAGAAGTCATCGCCTCTTCACTCTGAACAGCATGACTTGATAGACAGGTAAGGTCAAACCCCGAGATGCACAGTGACCTCTGTGGCCACGGAAACCTCGCCACGCTTTTACTTCGGTTTAGGTTTGGTTGGTGTTGCGCTGAAAGTTTCTGGCAGTCCTGATGAGACATTAACATTACAGTGGAGATGATGTGGAAATGTGTGGTCAAATCTGTACAGGTGGAGTCATGCACACTCCACACAGGGATGCATTTCATCTTCTAGGAGAGAACTCAGGGACAGTTACAGTGTAGATTTACTGTATTAGATAACGCTCACTGCCAGAAAAAGGAGTCAAATAGTCAAATGAAAAGTCAAATACATTTAATCCGTTGCCTCAGCATTCCTATAAACCACTTTTTCTTCTTTTTTTTTTTTTTAAACCAACCATCGCTAAACACAACTGGAAACGTGCACAGACATGACCGAGCTCGCATCGGATTTGTAAAATAAAAAAATGTCACCTTGAGTACAAATATACAAAACCTAAAGCAAAACACGTGGTTTCTACCTCTGATGACACCGGGGCCGTCACAAACGCACTGAGAACTCAGGAGAAAGTACCAACACAAAGAAACAAACCAAAAGGTCAACCCCAAGCCCACACGTTGGTATAGAACCAAAATGGAAGACAAAATGGAGACAAAGTTGGGATGTGTGCACGCATCTCCTCCCCTGGAACTCACGACTGAGGAAACAAAAATAACAACGAAAAAACAGGAAGAGTTGCATTATAAGTAACTGAAGCCTCGCTGAACATCTGGCCTCACCCAGTCCCTTCAAAGCGGAACCAGCAATAAAAGAGTGTGTGTGTGTGTGTGGCTGTGTGTGTGTGTGTCTCTGTGTGTGTGTGTGGCTGTGTGTGTGTGTGTGTCTGTGTGTGTGTGGCTGTGTGTGTGTGGCTGTGTGTTGCATGGTGATAGATGAGTAGTCAGTGTTCTTCCACACCCTTGCGCCCCCCCCCCCCCCCCCCCCCCCTCCCACAACAGGCCATTATATGCTACAGTCGGCAGCAATTAGCCACTGTGACGCCGGGCCCGGCTGACAGAAGAAGGCCGTAGCGACAACACCTCAGGGGGGGAGTGACCGGGCGGGGCTGGGGGAGGGGGGAGGAGGGGGGTCTGAGTGCGCGTGACCGTGGGGGGCGGGGCCGGGGCCTCTCAGCGACGCCCGCCGGGGGACGGAGACCGGGACCGGGACCTGGAGCGTGACCTGGACCGGGACCGGGACCTGGACCGGGACCTGGAGCGTGAGGCTCGCTGCGCGGCCGGCGGGGAGGGCGGGGCGGACGGCTCGCCGGCCTTGTTGTTGTTGATGTTGCTGCTGCTGTTGACGACGGAGGAGGAGCGGCGCTCGGCCGGCTCCTTGGAGGAGGCGCGGGCGACTGCCGCCGCCGCCGCCGTGTTCGGCGCCGGCGCCGGCGGCAGGGGGGAGTTGGAGCGTGAGCGGTTGTAGGGCCGGGGGGTGCGGGAGCGGGAGCGAGAGCGGGAGCCCTGCGGCGTGCGAGAGCGGGAGCGGCCGTGCGAGCGAGAGCGGGAGCGGGAGGAGCTGTTGGAGCGGGAGCGACTCCTGGACCTGGAGGGGGGACGGGGGGAGAGCGAGAGTGTGAAGAGGAGCACGGGAGACACCGAGACCACAGCCCGTACAGAGCACAACAAACAGATATACAGAACCAGAGAGCTGAAACAACGGCCAATAGTGAAACCACCTCCAAAACATCTGTGTAACAAATAGGGTTGAACACCGAAACTCGGTTCCAGTAGGGCACCGGTTCCGACATAAACGGTTGTAACGAGACCGAATAAGAACGCAAATTTTGGTGCGTCATTTCGGTTCCTGACTTTTTTTTAACACCCCATGGGGCTGCGGGCGGCATCAACCTGCGTGACGTCAGTGCCGCTACGCTGCACACTTGTTGATCAGATCATCAGAACTGATAGCAGTCAGTACGTTTACATGCAGCAAGAAATTCGAATTTCTAATCGTATAAGACATCGTTTGGACTTTTTAAGTGCATGTAAACACCTTAATCCGACCTACTTAGGACATCTCAAAATCGGATAACAACACCTAGATAATTTGTTCATAGTCGGACTTTTAACTGCATGTATACTCAGCAATCGGATCTGAATCGGATTTTGCATTCTGCGCATGCGCAGAGCGCCACATAGCGTCCGGAGTCATCCATGCTCCGGATGTTAATCCGATTCTCTGAACGGCATGTATACTCGGACAAGTGATCCGGTCTTACGCATGTCATTATCTGATCCGATCAGAAATTCGAATTTCTTGCTGCATGTAAACGTACTGAGTGAGAGGATCATTGAAGGAGATGCCGAAGGCAAAAAGATCGAAGGTTTGGCTACATTTCACATCCAAGGATTCCGACTCTGCAACATGCAGCAGGTGCAATAAAGCGATATCGTGCAAAGGAGGTAACACCTCAAATTTAAGTATACACCTAACGACTCACGGTGTTTATTTAAAAGCCGAGCAATGCACCGTGTTCGATAACTTGCGGGATGCAGCAAGTATTTCAGCAGCTGCTGAAGTGCTTTTAAATAAACACCGTGAGTAAACATCCCTCTATGTGTGTGTTTTATATTATGTATGTTTTGTTAATATTTAAGGTGTTGCACTGTTCATTTCAGTACTTATATTTGATACAATATTGTTTTATTTGATGTGACGTAAATGTGAATTCTTAATTTATATTATTTTAAATTATATTGCTTTATTTTATATTGTGTGTAATTTGGCCCTGGAAATAAAAGGGTATTGTTTTTTGGCAAAGTGTGTGCGGTTTCGTTTTTTTAAGCACCGGTTCGAGAACAATTTTAGCACCGGAACCGTGTAAAAAGTACCGATATCGGATAAAACCCAAACGATACCCAGTAACAAACGGTGACAGATGTTTCTGTGAAGCCAAGACGGGTGTGAGGAGAGGTTTCATTACAAGGACAATATTGCTTTTCAACAAAAAAAATACATGAAACGAATAGACCCAATTAGTCCAGCTTCAACCTTTACATGAACCTGCGCCTGATAAGACCTGATAAGAAGCTGGGCCTGATAAGACGTTAGAACAGCCATCAGGGTATACAGAGGGCTGTGGGCCACATCACTAGGAATGGAGTCTACAAACCTCTTTTTGGCTGCCTCAACCAGCTTGATTTTCCTGCCATTGATTTCCTTTCCAGAGAGTTTTTCAAGGGCGTTTTTCAGGTCGCTGTAAGAGGCAAACTCAACCACCCTGTCCGAAAAAAAATGGAGATGACGTCAATTCAGTGGTGCGCATCACACTTAAAAGGCAGCAGTAAAAAGCATGTGCACAAATATATGAACCAAATCACAATTGGAAACCGCTTTAAGAGGTTTCGCCTGTACGTTCAACTTGGCACCACAAGGCACCTGTTCGGGTCCCCTAACAAAAAGCTGTTTTCGGGGCGTCTTGTTCTCCCCGTCCCCCCCCCCCAGACCCCCGGACCCCAGGGCCTGTTGGTGCGCGCCCCTTACCCTTCGTTGAGCTTGGGCCGGTGGGCGTCAGCAAACGTCACCTCCCCCGCTTGCCTCATGAAATCCTTCAAGTCCTAGCGCACAACGTGAACACCGGGAGGGGGAGGGGGGGGGGGGGGGGGGAGACAAGTGAGAGACCGGCAGTCGCGGGGCAAGGGCACACTCATTTTGTGGTCCAAAAATGAATTATTGAGTGAAAATTATTTAACGTAACATAAACAAAACAAGAGAGAGGCGGTTAGATAAGACTTGAGAGCACTATGTAGGCTACTAAGGTAGATTAGGGTCGACGTAGGGTCCAAGAACGCCCGTCGGCAGCTCCGATCAGAAAGTAAAAGACGGCCATGTTGTTTTAGTGCCTTTCCCCTTCCCCGTTCAGAAATGGGGGGGGTCTTTTTAAAAAAAAAGTTTAGTTCTTGCTTCAATGGGATGCCAGTGTGCATCGAGTGTTAAACACCTGATGGGGTTTTGGGGGGGGGGGGAGTTTGGGACCAGGCCGGGCGGTATGGGGGGGGTAGAATTAACGTTGCCGGGGAGATTCGTGGACCCGCCGTCACTTGTAACCGGCTATGAGGAGAGCGGAGCGGCATGAGGATGCCTGGGGGGGCAGTGGCGTGGCAGCAGGGAGCCCCGTTTCCCCCCCCCCCCCCGCCCCAGACCGGGAGGGTTCTACAGGGTTCTACAGGGCTCTGCGCCCCGAGCCACCCCGCCCTGGATTTTTTTTTTTTTTTTTGTCATTTTGGGTGCATTCAAAATAAAAAGAACATTCAACAATATTTGCTTTTACAGATAGCTGTTTTCATATGTGTGTGTGTGTGAGTGTGAGTGTGTGCGCGCGCGCGTGTGTGTGTGTGTGTCTAAAAAGATCTGTTACGTTTGTTTTGTTTTTTGTTTTACAAAAAAGAAAAAAGAAAACATAAAAAAGAGAGTGAACAGGGTGGAAGAGAGGAAACTACTACCTGAGAGAGAACCCCCGACTGTGTGGGGGGGGAGGGGCAGGCCACAGGCTCTCCCAATACCTCGGGACAAACGGGCCATTCTATCCACCGGGGTGGGGGGGGGGGAGGGGGCACCACGCTCGCTCGCTCTCGCTCTCTTTCGCGCTCTCTCTCAGGCTCGCATCTCTCGCTCCCTCTCTCTCTCTGCCTCTCTCTCTCTGTGCGACGGGTGCAGGATCACCGGTGGCAGGCGGTCGAGCGTTCAGGTAGAGGTAGGGGAGGGGGGGGGGGGGGGGGGCTGTGGGGGAGGAGGGGGGGGCGGTCCGATCGACCCGACACCCCGGATTCGAAACGAACCCCGTCGCCATGGACCCAGCTTGGCTGTGTGTGTGTGTGTGCGCCTCGCTTTGGCTTGGGCTGTGGCCTCTGCACCTCTACGACATTCTGTTTGCTCTGTTCCACCACACCCCCATCGCGCTCTCTCGGTCTCTCGCTCTCTCTCTCTCGACCTCTCGACCTTGGACACGACCTTGCCCGGGCCTCCGCTGCGCACACGCCGGACCGGGCCGGGGCGGGCCGTGCGACAGAGAGTGGGGCGCGCTCGCCAGCGAGCCATCGCTCGCACTGGCCAGCAGGCGGCAACCATGAGTGGAACACATTGGCCCTTGACAGCACGGGCTCAACCCCAGAGGGAAGGACCAACAGACAGGGTCACCATAAGCGAGCTCTTCCATACGACACAACAGTGAGGCTGGCAAATAAAGGGGTGAAGAATTGGTTAAAAACGTTGGAAAACAATTGGAACAAATTTTGTGCTATTTTTTTGTGTGTGTGTGTTTGCTGAATATGCCCTCGTCTCACGCTAGCTCATCACGTTGCATTCAAGGATTTAGGGCTGTTACAAATTATGAAAATTAAGAATGGACTGTTCAGCGTCTTCAAATAAGCATTAGCCATATTAACTGTGATGCCCAAATACATACAAAAATGCATTCAATTTGAAAAGAAGTGCTTGTCATTTCATGTACGCCTGGATGAAGTACAACATATCTGGCTACAGTTCTGGAGCCTAGCGTGTCTACTGTGTGTCTGTGCGTTAACTGGGTCGTGTGCAGCGGTGAAGGTGTGATGGCTCACCTGCCAGCTGACTCGTGAAGACAGGTTCTCCACGATAAGGCGGTTCTCGGTCCGCATCGGAGGAGGGTTCCGACTGGAAGGCAGCGTGCAACGTCCCCCCCATGGTACGGGTTAGCACGCAGTGCAACGTGGGTAATGGTGTTTTAGAGGGCTAACACACGCAACCGGTCGCCGCTGAGGGCAGTCTGACCGAATGGGTGCAGTCCAAGCTGCCATAAAACTACCTTTTAACGAATCCAATAATTACAGCAACAAACATGCCCCACACTATATCCATTGGCCATAAGGTCAGACACTTTCACCATCAAACAGGCAACCCTAGTGGTCCCTCCTCCTACATATCGTATGACACGGCAGTGTTATACACACGAGCACTATGCACTTTGCCATCACTCGTGTGTACCTGCGACCATCCTGGGAACCCCGGCCATACCGATCAGGGAAGCGTCCTCCGCCTCCTCGGTCTCCACCACCTCCACCTGGGCCACCCCTGCCGCGCCCACCGCGCAGGCGCACACGGGCATGCTCAATGGTCACCCTGGCCATTCCAAGAAATAGCATCAATTAGACTTGCATTCACAAGTGCAAAACAATAAAAAATAAACACTGACTGATCTGATTCACTGACCCATGAATACATATAACGAAGACCAGCTAACAAAGGGTGACGAAAGACAATGGCTGCGTCTAAACGCATCATCTCATCCATCTAGGACTCCTCTGGACCTTGACCCACCTCTCGTTGCAGAGCTCCTTGCCATCAAGCTCGTAGACCGCATCTTCGGCATCCCTCGGGTCGTCAAATTCCTACACAAACATAATAGGAGACGTGGCCTCATTAGAGCACCAGGCAGGGGCGGCAGCGCCGTCTGTGGACCACAGTGAACGAGGGTCCCGACTCACCACGAAGCCGAAGCCCCTCTTCAGGTCGATGTCTCGGATGCGGCCGTAGCCCTTAAAGAAGCGCTCCACGTCCTTCTCTCTGGCCGAAGGGTTGAGGCGACCGATGAAAATACGACAACCGCTCATGGTGATAGTGTTCTGCAAGCCAAGGGAGAAGTTAAACAGCCACCTCGAGTCGCCCTTTAAAAATACTGTTTATAATGGCATTATACATTGCCATTTAACTGGCCAGTCGTGACAATGAGTTAAACGGTGTGTCTGGTTCAGTGGTACATGCAGGCCTGGACACAACGGGCCTCTATATTGTAGTTAATAGCTCAATCGAAAGCTAATTTGGACAACGGCATGCCTATGCATGTGGACCTTCTGGTCGTATTTCGTATCTCAGTGCAGCTGCATGGTGGTAAACGTACCTTTTAGCTTTATTTCCCGGAGAAAGGATGCAATGCTCCCTTCTTATCAGAACGTGAGTAAACAGCAAAACGAGCTCCCACAAAATGGTGTCTGGTTTTCTTTCCAAAAGAAATTGTCGTAATACACGCGTCGCCTGCACTGTCTTTCTCCGGCCGCTGGGTGGCAGTCGCACACAAGCCGGCGTCCGTAAGTGGATGACGGAGGTCATGTGGCCTGAATAAAATAGCTGGTGTTGCAGCTATTGTGGGAGTGTGTGTGGGATAGGTGGCTACACCAAGATCTATATCACAGCAGCGCTGCTGACAGAATGAGATGGCGTTTTTTATAGTCAAAACTAAACACGTATAATTATACTGAACTATATCAGCAGGCCTCTCGAATGTGCCTTGTCAGGTTCATTGCAATTAGCCACGTGTAGACTATGCTTCCACGCCCGGATCTTCTGTGACTTATGAACAGAATAAAATATGTGTAATGAAATATTTATTTCATCCCCCCGTGGTTTCGGTCTGACACAGCAGCTAATACACGCCGTTTAATAAATGACCCATCACCCTCCACACTTCAAAAGAAAGCTTTAATTAGAAAGTTATATACACACTGTAAAATTAAATTAAACTTTATACAAATATTAAATTACTATCTTGACACCCACTGTCAGGTAGAGGAAGAAACCAAAGCGAAAAGCGGTGAAACGCAGAATCATTCAGAACGTGTTTTTTTTTTCCTCATCGTTCCTCTGGGAAGCGGCGCTGTACAACAGTGCCTCTGGACGCAAAGTTTCAATTCAATCTTTGTGTATAGATACATATATATCTATATATCTATATATATATCCCCGATTTCCATAAAGTCTAAATGTAGCCTTGTAGCTAATGAGAAGCGCTAAGGACTCGTCGTGATTATGGGGGTTCTCTTGCAGCGTCTCACCATCCCGGCGGCTGGAAGCCTGGCGGACAAAGAGAGGAAGGGGCCGCGCTCTCTGGAGTGGCCTCCGAAACAAACGAAAAACCTCACGAAACAAACGAAAAAACCAAACCCCGTCCGACACACAAACACGACCGTGGTATGCATAGAAAGGAAACGTCAGTAAGGCCCTGGGAAACACAGAAGACATTGCATTGTTGTATTGCAAAAAAAAACAAAACAACCAACAACCCCCAAAACAAATACAAAGGCTTAACAATTGAAACCAGACGAAAAAATAAAAGGCAAAAGTAAAATGCAAATGTACAAGTCTAAGGCAACATTAGCTGCAATAATGTAGCCATTGACGGTGAAGGGCTGTGTCAAATGAGAAATAAAACCAAGTAATAATATTAGAATCATAAAACATGATATTCAGTTGGAAATGGACACATCACCAATAAAGCAATGTGGTTTTCAGAGAGACCAGGTCAATCCAAAATGTGCATCAAGGGGTTATCAAAATAAACACTAATAACCTTTCATAAATGAGGGCGATTGATAATGAATATTATAATGGGTCTCATATACACTTGGCATTTGTCAAAGGAACATAGATCTCTTGAACCTTCTTCATTTTTTTTCCTTTACTGCAACCCGTTGCAGTAGTGTCGATTAACAACCTGTGGATGTGGACTCCATCAGAAGATTCTTGTGGAGTCCTCAAGCTAGCCCGACTCCTCTGGCTACCTACTGTCGCGGACACATGCCACATTTCATCTGAAGGGGAACACTACGCAAATCATACACTCTTCTCCATTTCTACAGTACATGGGTCCACGTGACTTGCGACAATTTGCTGGTTTCCGTTTGCTCTATTTGCAGCCGGCCACGCGAATAGACGGCTTGCTCTCTGACGCCTGACTGAGGCACAGATTAAAACGATGGACTGGATGCTCACACACACTAACACACACAGGCACGCACACGCAGGCACGCACACACACACACCTTTAAGTCTAGGCAACTCCACCTACCAAAGCACGCCAAACTGAGACCCACAACCCAAGCAATAAATACAATCAGGTGCAGAAAGAAAAGGAATCCCAAAAGAATTTCGTCTGGCACGCGCACACACACACACACGTTCCTCCAAGACCATAGGACGGCACCTTTCCATGATGACCAAGCTCCACGAAGACACAGACTCATCCAACACTCCTGACGTGTGTCGTAGGAGCACCTCCCATTCTGTGTGTGGGTGTGGGCGCGTGTGTGTGTGTGTGTGCGTGTGTGTGTGTGTGTGTGTGTTGGGAATGCAACTCCCAGTGTCCCTTGTGCGGCACGTCCAGCCGGAATACTGTCAGACAGCCAGGCAGGTCGCTCTGCGATTAGAGGCAGATCTCGTACAGAGGGAGAGAGACAGAGGGAGCGAGAGAGAGAGAGAGAGGGAGAGAGAGAAAGAGAGAGAGAGAGGTTCCTGGGACAGAGGGGAACCATTGAGCAAAATGCAGCAAAGAAAGGAAAACAGGCATAGTGACGAGACAAAGGAAGAGGGCTTCTCTGGAGCTGCAGACGGGGGAACACGCGGTCGTCGTGTCGTCATGCAGTGACGCCGGTCTGCTGAACACCACCTCAGCTTTACCATCATGAGGCTGCATGAGGCTGGCTACATGAACCAGATACGGGCGGGGTGGTGGGGGTGGTGGGGTGGTGGGGTGGTGGGGTGGTGGGGTGAAGCAATGAATGAGGTGAAGCGATTCATAGCTCTTTGAGTACACAACCTGTACGTTTTGCTTGGTATATCATCATCATCACACACACACACGTTGGAGAGAGAGAGAGAGAGAGACGCAGAGTCGGGTT
>JAXIVH010001082.1:0-12500 GCA_036785325.1 Urophycis tenuis | reverse complement strand
TGTGTGCGGGGACTACAAAGGGCCGCGGCCCGCGCCTCCGTGGGTACGACCGGGCGGCCCCCCGCGCTCTCGCCACGGGCACTCAGGCCTCGTGAAGCGCTGCGTCACGCTCTTTCTCTCTCTCTCTCTCTCCCGGCGTGGGGTCTGTCCTCGTTATCTGTGCCTCCGTCGCCCCCGCGGGCCCGGCGGCCGCCTCAGAACTCTTCAGAACCGGGTCCGCGCTGACCCGCGGGGTAGATAGGTAGCTGAAGATGCCGGCGCCACCCCCCCCCCCCCTCCCCTACCGACGCCTTGAATCGCCTTGATTCAAATGACGCGGAGAGGCGAAACACAACGGCGAGGTTGAGAAAGGGAACGGGTTGCTTTTGGATGAGGAGCATTCTGAAGACGCCGATGTTTCCCACGCAGCGTGTCAGGCCACTGGCCTCGCCGTCCTCCTGATGGCGGAGGAGGACATGGCGTGCGGCGCTGGGGGAACCGCGGGGAACGTCGTTCACTCTGTTGTCGTTAAGACGCCGCCACTCTGAAGCCAATCGGATCTCTTTTCAATGAGCTGTTGAGATTAAAAGGCGAATGGAGGCTCTTTGTGTGTGTGTGTGTTGTGTCTGTCAGCAAACAAACCAAATATAAGAAATGTCTCTGAAACGAATCAATAGGCTATGATTTACAACTAATACAGTAAGTGTGTGTGTGTTGTTGTGTCGGAGTGGAGTTCTTAACGCTGCGATTTGTTATTATTCCTTCTTGCATCCGATTGATATAATTCTAATGAGACCAATCAATTACAAATGTCTAATGACATTGCCTTATCATTATGGCCTTACACTGCACAACAGACTGGAATACTGTGGCAATGTTGGCCTATTCTTTGTTGAACCCCTCAAACACAGCAGGCGTCGACTGACACGGCGGTCCTCATCATCACAACGCCGTGAGATTGGATACCCTTGTTGTAAACATGGTATGACTTGTGTTTGCCTCTCGTTGATCAATCGCTTCCCATCGCAACCCCAATGCCCATTGATCCTGCCGTGCTGTCTGCAGACTTGTCTGGGCCCCGGACACGCTCTGGTATCGACGCTGTGAGACATTTCGGAGGGGAACAAATGAGATGAACACAAACTGTCCTCGATAGTTTGTTCAGAGGGAAGCTCTGCTCGGATGCTTAACCCTTCGCTGTGACCATAACCTAACTGTACTTTACTGGAACCACACCTTACTGTTTGTCTCACTAATCTCATTCACCTAGCTAACTCTAATTAAACTCTCATCAAGTCCTACACTTGACAGACAGTATGTGCGGATAACCTTAGTAGGAGGCGGCAGTAGGTCAGTGGGTAGAGCGGGTGGACAGGGCGGGTCGTCAACTAAGCGTAGGGTCAGCGGTTCGATCCCCTTGATCCCCCTCCTCCTCCAACTGTCCACATGTCGAACCCCAAAAACGTACTGATTATAAGTGTTAGGAAAAAATATTATCTAGCAATGGTATGGTTAGGTTGATCTGACATTCTGAAGAAGTGAACATAGAACATAGTGAAGATTGTATTCCTCTTGGCGACTTTAAGTCTGACTCTCTGAACTTGGAGACATAACATGAAGTGATTGAAGGATACACCTACGTCATGTCAAATCTGCTTAGTAACATGTAATGTTTATACATTATAAGCAAATCTGAATGGGACACTCCTGTCATGCTGTTCCGGTTTGAGACTTGTATATAATACACTGTGTTTCCGGGAGCAGGCAGAAGGAACTGAGGACGATTCACGCACGAATCTCTTGCTTGATAAAATCCTCTGCTTCTCCTCGTACGAGACCAATAAACAACTTCAGCTTAAACTATATAGAGTTCCTGGCACTTCTTGCTCTTCGGCATCAGCAACAATCTCCTCACTATCAATAAGTTGCTATGGACAAAAGCATCTGCTAAACGCCCCCCTTTTATGACTTTCTTCAGTGTATTCTGACATTAATGTTTCTTCACGTTGTTTATTAACATTGGGCCGCGGCGGCGCTCACCGTTACTGCGGAGGCAGCGGGGGGGCGGGTGGGACCAGGCCCCCGTGACGGTGCAGGCGATGGTGGTGGGCCCGTCCGCGGAGTAGCCCGCCTCGCAGCCGTACGTCAGCAGGGTGCCCGGCGGGAAGGAGCCCCGCTTGGCCTCCGTCTGGTTCACCAGGTCCAGGTGGGGCATGCCGTCCGGCCGCGGACATCCTGCACCACAGGGGGGGAAAGCCACAAGGGGTGAGTGAGCCGGGCGAGCTGAAGGGTGCGCTCGACACCTGAACGGTGCTAGAGGGTCGAAGGGTGCTCGAGGGTGGAAGGGCCTGAGGAGGGACCCTCCTCGGGCCGTGGATGATAGGGTGCTGGGTGACTCGAAGGGCGCCGGGTGGGTTATAGGGTGCTGGGTGAGTTGAAGGGTGCTGCGTGGGTGATAGGGTGCTGGGTGAGTGGAAGGGTGCTACATAGTTGAAGGGTGCTTGAGAGTGCTTGTATGTCTGTCTGTCTGTCTGTCTGTTGAGAGTTGAAGAGCGCGAGAGAGGTAAAGGGTACAAGGTGGGTTGAAGGGTGCTAGAGAGCTGCAAGGGTGCTGGATGAGTTGAAGGGTGCTACATAGTTGAAGGGTGCTGGGTTAGTGAAAGGGTGCTAAACAGCACAAGGGTGCTGGATGAGTTGAAGGGTGCTAGGTGAGTGGAAGGGTGCTGAAGGGTGCTGGGTGAGTCTGAGGGTGAGTGGGGTATACATCGCAGCGACTCCGGCGGTGCCGGTGATGTCATCACCAGCTCCAGTGAGCGACCCAGCGGCCGTCACTCACCAGCCCCCCGCGCCGTTAGCATGCTAACGCCGCGCGGTAACGAGACAAAAGGAGCAGACGCCACCGAGACGACCGGACCGGGCGCCTCTAGGCGGCAGCAATCGGGTTGAATCAGAACTCGCCACTGACGAGGTTTCAGACAAAGCCACCGCGGGGCATTTCAGTGTTACGTTCACATCTCAAGTCCAGATTCAATTTCATGTTCCGATCGCTACAGGGGAAGCAGACCTCGTCTTGGCTAGTTATCAGAGGGATCTATTGGAGGGGGGGGGGGGGGGGGGGGGGGGGGGGGGGTATGTCTGTCTTGCATCAATCGGCCTCACATCATTACGCGGAACGCAACCGCTGCGGGTCCGTCCGGGGGAACAAAGAGGAACCTGGGCCCGTCCCGGTCGCTCTCTGTGTTGCAACCGGGCGCCGCGCCCCGACCGGGTGAGACGGGGGAGGGTGGTTCTGACGGAAGTCAATGACGCGCCGACCTGCGCTGACTCCACAGGCCGCCACTTGTGTCTGTGTGTGTGTGTGTGTGTGTGTGTGTGCTTGTGTGTGTGTGTCTCTGTGTGTGGCCTCACATAACAATATCATCCCTGTGTTGAGGACGGATCAGCGCCACTTTGCGGCAGACTGCTCCCGCAGGCTTAGCCCTCCACACCTCTTTGTTTGAAAAAAAAACTAAACCAAACCCCGACACAGTATGTCTGCACATGCATCACAGTGTTCAGACACACTCTGTCCCGTCACACACACGCACCCTGCCTGTCTCTCTCCCATCTTCATGCACACTCACACACACACACGCACCCCGCCTGTCTCTCCTGTCTTCATGCACACTCACTCACACACACACACACACGCACCCTGTCTGTCTCTCCCGTCTCATGCACGCACACACACACACACCCTTGGAGATCCAATCTGTTGAGAGCAGCAGGACTTGTGTGCATGCAAGCTATGACATAACATTGCACCACCTGTCCAAACAGAGACACCACGAGCAAGCGCTGACTTTGGTGTCTCTCGCCGTTATTGATCTTTTTTTTTTTTGTCTGAACCTGAGTCACGGGCGGGATTGGTTGCTACACCACGCGGCCGTCGCCGGGGGTCCGGCCGGTCCCCCCCCCCCCCGGGTCGGGGGCACGAGGAAAACACTTTTGGGGCTTTTTGCCGCAAAGTCAAAGAGAGACCGGAGTAAAGGGGGTTGTGTTGGTGCCCGGTGGATGGCAGGGATGTTTCTGAACCCCTGATTGGGTTTTGGGGTATTTTCTACATGCTGATGTTATTGCTGTTGCGTGATTGACCTTGTTTGCCCGCAGGTCGTAACATATACAGTATACTTATGCGTATGATGTGTATTATCAGGGGGATTAGGGGGGAGATGTTTCATGTGAGTATGGTCACTCTTTGGTTGTATCGTCATGGCCTGGTGGCGAGTTTCGCGGGCTAGACTTCGGTTGTAAGTCAGAAAGCCTTCTGACTGATAACCGTTGCGCCTTCAGATTCCAGATACACACATACAGACGCCACGCCATGTGACCTTTAACCCTTCATAACATGCATGATTCTCCACACACGTGGCCTTTCTATGAATGGTTATTCAATGGTGTGTGCTTCGTTACAGCACCCTTCACAGTGTTCTGGTGCTGTTTGATATGTGGTATGTACTGTACGTCAGTGTGGGAGCCTGGACGTCCAGTATATGCTCTGTGTGTGTGTGTGTGTGGGAGATTACAGCGGCATTAACAGACATTAAGGAGATTCTAAGGAAACGGCAACTCCCCTACAACTGACGCCGATCGACTGCGTGGCTCTGAGCTGGTGGCTCGAGATTACATGGTGAAACGGATGCACCCTCGCTGCACAAAAACAGATGAAACGCGCGCACACACACACACACACACACGCTCTGACACCCTCCAGCACTGTGTAAGTCATTAAAAGAAATCAATTGGCGATTCGTACGCAAACGCACACACACACACGCACGCACGCACGCACGCACGCACGCACGCACGCACGCACGCACGCACGCACGCAGGCAGGCAGGCAGGCAGGCAGGCAGGCAGGCAGGCAGGCACGCACGCACGCACGCACGCACGCACGCACGCACGCACGCACGCACGCACGCACGCACGCACACACACACACACACACACACACACACACAGATCATGGTACTTCACTGACACAGTGACCCGGTCTCTCCTCTGCAGCAGCAGGTGTTAAGGTTGGGAGTGTGTGTGTTTGTGTGTGTGTGTGTGCGGGGGGGGGTCCCAAGGGGCCGATGAGGGGGTGCGCTGTGTAGGTGACTGGCCAGCCAGCAGCCGCAGGGCTCCACCGGCTGTGCCTGACCCTTCCACCCCAGAGAGGGGCGGCCGTCTCTGGGCCGTGTGCATCGGGGGCATCTGGGCACCTTTTATATCCATCCCCCCCGGTCCATTATTCATCCCAGAGTCACAGCAGAGAAGGTGCAGGGGACAGTGGGGGGGGGGATGTTTGAATGGAGACGGCCCCAAGTGCCCCCACCCCCCCCTCCCCTCGGTCCTGGTTACCCTGACCAATGAGGGCAATGCAGAGCCCATAATCAACGTCTGCACAGCGGCCCTCCAGGACAAATACATCCACATTCAAGGAACAGGTGAGCCTTAATAATATAGAAGTGTTTTATCTCCTGCCCAAATATTGCAAGTCACTGACAGGACCGTGAAACGGGGGAGAGGGGGGGAGAGGGGGGGAGGGGAGGAGATGGAAAGGAACATTTTGAGGGCTTCTGAAGGGCGAAGTGGCTGTTGACAAAAACGAGAGCACAACAAACCGACAGAACCGAAGAGCGTGGGTGTGAAGGTAGTGGGGAGAGAGAGAGAGAGAGAGAGAGAGAGAGAGAGAGAGAGAGAGAGAGAGACGACAGGGAGTGAGCCAAGCAGGGAGAGCAACAGAGAGGGACAGAAAGGGTGAGACAGCAACGAGAAGAGACACGACAGGGAGTGAGGGGAAAATAACACACCACACTAAATAGTCTGTGGCGTCTAATCCATGAAGTAGCTGTGCAATGAGCAGCAAGAGACGGGCGTGCTGCGGCAGGCCCCCCCACCCCGCCGCGACGGTTCGAACCGCCCCCGGAACGTGCAGAGAGACGAGCATCTGCACCGACCACGGAAAGGCGCGCGGGCGGCCCCGTCGGCTCCCCGGCTCCCCGAAGACAGTAATCTCTCTGGAAAACTCCAGGGCGGAGACGCTCCTTCGGCGTCTTTCGTGGGGGGAAATCCAGGACGTCCGTTTGTGTGCACAGCTGCTTTTAGGCTCTCGCTCTTAATAAATCACGCACCAAGAAAAAGAAAAAAACACACCCAAGTCCCCACCCACCCCCCCCAAAAAAACCCTAAAATCATCGGGTAGAAAAAGGGGAAACATCGGGTGGGAAGGGAACCTTTTGTTCCGTGCATTCCGCCAGATCCGCGCGAGATGCGGACGCGTTTTCTTCCCCCCCCCCCCTCCGACGCCCACGAAAGCCGCGGCGTTCCCAGATGTGATCACACGGCGTGGCGCTCGTCTCAGTCAATAGTACGATCCTGGGCGGAAAAGTTGGGAGTTCTAATAAGTGTGTCAGGCTGACGCCGTGGGGACACTACAGCGCCCGGTAAAAGACATACTGTTTGTGTACTGTATATAAATATATCAATAGGCGGCGCTAGGGCAGGAGGAATGGGGAAGCTACGGGACAAACAAAAGTCTTACCCATAGGCAGATACATATATTATTGACTATGTTCATTAAACTGAGATGCAGCAGAATGATTCCTTTCATTCTCTCTCCTTTCATTCTCTCATTTCTCTACTCGTTTTTGTTTTCCTTTTTGATATTTTAGCCCATACTTAATTAATCAATGATCGCATCGCTGAGAATGTGCGCTCACACGTCGCGGTCCCGACTGGAAGCGACAGTGCCAATTTAAGCACTTTGGTGAAGTTTGGGTAAAATCAGTCAAGGCAGCGGCTTTTAGATTTTCCAGAGTTGCACCACCTGAACTCATTTTCACCATGACCATTTCGGCGTGGGCAAGATCAGTGTTGATGGAGAGAGTGGAAGCATATTGTTTCATCAGTACTGAAGCACCATCAGCATCACAGTTTAACACAGCATCTACACATTTTGCAACTTCTTCTTTCAGAATAAGCAAGAAAGAAGAAGCTTCTTCTGAAAGAAGAAGCAATGCGTTGTAGCTACGCCGTGCGTACGTAGGCCTAATGACGCAAAAAAAAAAAAACATTGACATAGATAATACCTTAAAAATGTGTGTTTTAATGTATTTCCCACCTCTTTCTAAAATAGAACAACACAATTTTATTTTTTTATTTCGTTTTTTGTGATGATTTTATTTTATTTTCTGTGACAATTTAGGGAAGCTAAGCTTCCCCTAGCCTATTAATAGCGCCGCCTATGAATATATCCATTAATAAAAGCGATGTAGAGCGAGAGGAGATGCGGAGCGAGTCAGTTCTGCGCTGCTATCGGGGCAAGCAGGTTGCAAAAGCCACTCGGCTTGTGAAGAAATACAAGTAAATACAGAGCAATACAAGTACATAGTAAATGGGGCATTTAGCAGACGCTTTTGTCCAAAACGACTTACAATCAGTACATTTGTAGGGTTCGACATTGGACCGGGGGGGATAAAGGGGATCGAACCGCCGACCCTACAGTCGGTGGTCGACCCGTTGTACCCTACTGCCGCCCCGGCCCTACAAGCTACCTGTGGTGAGACGTCGTGGCACGCTGCATAATAATCTCCCTTGATCCACAAGAGCCATTACGTTTGAAGAGGGTGGAAAAAAAGAATGGGCGATTAAATCGAGGTAATTACAGTGTTTCGGAGATAGAACTCATTCTATAAACCTAATCCGGGTCTAATTCCACCTAGTTAATCATAATCGAATATATTTGGTAAAATCACAGTATCTCAAAAGTATTCGCGGTTGACTTGAGAGGATCGCAGCATCTAAATGAATCCCGGGATATCCTTTGCCAGGAGATCAACTGTTTGTGTGGATAGCTGCTGAGGCTGTTTGCTTTGTCGAGCAGATGTCCCTCGACTGTCGCGGCGTCGTTCGTTAGCGCTCAGCTGTTGGACCGGCCTGGCGTCGGTAACGGTTCCTCCTCATTGCGACGCAGAGGATCGCGCCCACCCCGGTGCACGGGGGGGACGTACGGCATTCACGTGCGTGACCTTAACACGCTGCGTGTCCGCTGCCCCCCAAAAGCCTCTCTCTGCTCCCCTGTGCGTCTGACCGCACGCCGTTCTTCTCCAATGACATCACTGTAGTGTGTTTCTGTCTCGCGAGACCAGGGATCATGGGTAAAACGCACAGCAGTGCTTTTGTTTTATTTTTTTGTTTTTTTTTAACATTAAGGGCATTTAGCAGACACTTTTTATCCAAAGTGACTTACAATGAGTACATTTGTCAGAGGAAGCTGTTAATACAGTAAGCAAGTCACAAGAACCAGCTTCAAGCGTTCCAAATGCTAGGTTATCCATTGCTAGTATACAACACCTCTGGCTAAGTGCCAAGTTACAAAGAGCGATTATAAAGTGCCAAGACGTACAACACACAAGAGCATGAGGGTAGGGTCGGTAGGGGATGGATGTTACGCAGTGTTCAGGTGAACTCTGAACAAGCCCTGAGTCTCCTCTGGAAGATGGGCAGTGACTCTGCAGTCCTGACATTGGCAGGGAGCTCGTTCCACCAGCGCGGTGCCAGAACAGTGTTTGCCTCCAAACAGGTCGCGGGATGCCTTGGTGTGCTCACAGGAGTGTGGGTGTGCCCCCTCGGGCTGATTGCAACACATCATTAGGAGGAGGAGGAGGAAGAGGAGGAGGAGGTAGTGGTGGTGGTGGTGGTGGTGGTGGTGGTGGGGTGTTCAAATCCTGCATGAATAATGGTAGACGCAAGCCGGTAGCGGCAATGTGAGGCACGATTCGATTTGAAGCACCGTTCTGCATCGTCCCCTCTTGCTGTGTGCAGGGGGCGTGGAGGAGCGTTCAGAGCACAGCAGCGTTTCACTGCAACGTGACTGAGCCCCCCCCCCGGCCAGCTGTTGACCTGCACTGTAGGACAATCACCTGTGAGAGGGACGGGAGGGAGAGAGAGAGGGAGGGAGGGAGGGAGGGAGAGAGGGACGGGGGGAGGGAGGCGTGTGTATGTGTGTCATTTTGTGTATTGACGATGGGGCTTATGTGTGTGTGTGTGTGTGTGTGTGTGTATGTGCATCTGTCTGTGTGTGTGTGCATGTGTGTGGATGGATTAAGCTGTACAGACCATAGGGGATGATGATTCCCCCACTGGCCTGGTAAATATGTTTTTGTTCCTTTGTCGGTTACTTCCTAAATCCTTCACTGCTGCTGTTATTGCTGCTGCTGCTGCCTGCTGCTGCTGCTGTTGTTGTTGTTGTTTTGGGAGGCAGGGATAGACTTGAGGGTATTTAATTTGGTTTTTGAGAGGATGGGTCAACAATTTCATCTCCCACTAATCCGGCAGATTGTTTAAGACAGACATTATTTGAGTGCAGCACAGTAGAGCTATCCTTTGTGTGCCACTGTTTAAAGGATAACGCTCATAGTAACAGCCAGCTGAAATGCTGGAAAGGGACAGGGGGCATGCGTGTGTGTGTGTGTGTGCCTGTGTGTGTGTGTGTGTGTGATTGTGTGTCTGTGTGAGGGAGAGAGAGCTATGCGGCAACTGACGTCTGAAAATAGCTGTGCTCTTTATCGTTTGTTTTCGATATTACAACAACGGTTGCCGGCCATAAATGTCCTAGGAACGGGATGGAGTGGGGGGGGGGGGGGGGCAGAGCGTTGCTCAAGGGCGTGGAAGCCCTTCAGAGCAGCAGAAGGGAGAGATATAGCATAAAGGCTATCATTGTAAATCCATAACAACAACAACAACAACAACATCGTGCGAGAGAACGCGACTGGCGCCGCACTCAAAACGCACTTCCCGACTGCGACACCCGTCCAAACCTCCTGTCACGCACAGGCCCCAGGTGTGTGTTGTGCGTGTGCGTGTGTTTGTGCGCGCCCATGAGGGTTTGTGTATGTAAAGCGGGCCGGTGCGTGTGCGTGTGTTTAGGTGAAGCCCAAAGCGGGCTCTGTGGCTGGCCCCTGGCTGTCCTTCTGGCAGGGACGAGTGGGCCGACGGAGCACTTCAGACAGACAGAACTTCACACCGTATAGAGTGACAGGGCCTTGCCAGGCCGACGCACCCGTCTGTGAAATGCGATCGCCGCGCGCACACACACACACCGAGCAAAGTCTGCGGCGGTGATACTACCAGTCTCGTGTTCTGGGCGCGCGCGTGTGTGTGTGCGTGCGTGCGTGCGTGCGTGCGTGCGTGCGTGCGTGCGTGCGTGCGTGCGTGCGTGCGTGCGTGCGTGCGTGCGTGTGTGTGTGTGGCGTGCCTGTGTGTGTGCGTGCGTGCGTGCGTGCGTGCGTGCGTGCGTGTGTGTGTGTGTGTGTGTGTGTGTGTGTGTGTGCGTGCCTGTAGGTGTGCGTGTGTGTGTGTGTGTGTGTGTGCGTGCCTGTAGGTGTGCGTGTGTGTGTGTGTGTGTGTGTGTGTGCGCGCGGGTGCGAGGCCGTAACGCGGCCCCTGTCTGCGGAGTGGCGGTCCGACGCGGCCGCCGTGTGATGAGCTGCGTTAGAACTCTGCTCAGATAACAGCTGGTGCCCGTCGGAGCAGAGAGTTCAGCGCAGGCCCTGCTTTGCATACAGAAAGACAACCGGGAGACAAACAGAGACGGGGAGGGGGGGAGGGGGTGTAAGTGGGCGGTGAGACTGGACTAGGGGGAACATGAGGTCGAAGGTCTGTGGTATAGTGCCGGGCAAATTGATACTATGATATGTCAATGACGCTAACGGATGACGTTAGCGATAAAATGGCAGAAAACCGAAAGCAATTCTGCCAGGCTCTAATTTTAGACGCACGCAGGCACACCCACACACACACACGTACGAGCAACACAGCAATGTTACATCAAAATCAGTCATATGAGACAAGCCATGGTCTTAAGATATTGGATATCTTAACTTATATGGCATAAGTGTGTTTGTCTTGCAGTAAAGGCTGCATTGCAGTGAAGTGGTGATTCTCTGGGCTACTCTATTCTTTCCCTATTCACCACTTAGTCCTTATACCCACATTACTGATGATTACTTGTAAAACTAAATTGAATGTGTCATTATTTTTTGAAAGCATTAATAGTCATCCCAACAATATTGTTCCATTATCAATATCCAGGGTAAAAAATAGCGATGTATTATTTTGTTCACAGCTACACTATAAACTGTTTTGTTTACTTTTGATATTTTAACATCCCATATTGTAGGCTCTCTATAGTCTCACTTTCTTGTGTTATGTTCATTTAGTTCTCTTCATTTTGTCTCGTCATAAAGTTATAAAACACTGACTCAACTCACACCGGAGTGTACAGAAATAGACGGGACCATGTGGTTATTCTGTATGGACCGCGCATTTGTTTCATTACCAGAAAGCATGCAACACAGTGATATACTGGAGTTGGTTATTGAGATATCAAATGACTTGTATATATCAGGATCAAATGTTTTGGCCAGCCCTAACACACACACACACGCACACACACGTTACACACATGCACGCACAAACACACACGCACGCACACACGCACAAACACACACGTCACATTTCCATCTGCTGGGGCCCCTAGAGGGTTGGAAGGCGGACAGCCCTGAGGAAGGGTGGAGTGTGTGTAGTGCGCGTGCATGTGTGTGCGTCGTGCACACACGACACGACGGGGGGGGGGGGGGGGGGGGGGGTGTGTGAGATGTGCTAAGGGGGGATGGCTAGGGTGTCACCCACACATTTGTACAAAAGGAAAATACTTTGACACACAAAGACGCAGGGCGTAAGTCCTCACTCCTTGTGTGTCCTCATTCCTTGTGTGTGTGTGTGTGTATGTGTATGTGTGTGTGTGTGTGTGTGTGTGTGTTCACGGGTTCCTGAGTAAGCAGCAGGCCTGTGTCACTCCCACTGACATTCTATCTGTTTTCTTTAACACGCTCGTGTGTGTGTGTGTGTGTGTGTGCGCGCGCGCGAACACGCCTCCCGTGCGTATCATGTTTCATGTGTGTACATGTATATGTGTGTATGCGTGTGTCAGCTCAGGCATTTGTTTCCTCATAACCCCCCCCCCCCCCCCCCCGCCCCCCCCCCATGTACGTGGTGGGGGTTTTTCGACACACACAGACCACAACACCCCTTCCCGGGCCCTGCTCTGTTTCCCCGGTGGAGCTGTGGTGATAACCGCGTAGTCAGGTCAACAGGAAACTCTGACTCCAACGAGAGAGAGAGAGAAAGAGAGAGAGAGAGAGAGAGAGAGAGAGAGAGAGAGAGGAGAGAGAGAGAGAGAGAGAGTGAGAGAGAGAGAGAGAGAGAGAGAGAGAGAGAGAGAGGAGAGTCTTCTCGCAGAGCCCTTCCTGCAGCACCCCCTTTTAAACAAAAGTGAGGGAATTCAACCCCCCCCACAAACACACACACACACACAATCTATTGAACACAGGCCACGTGTGCTGCCAATACAATCTATTGTCTCCTGTGAGTTAATGGAGGGGGGCTGGGGGGGGTATACAGATTTAAGCAGCGTGCCTCTGAAAAAGAACAAC
>JAXIVH010001081.1:0-20000 GCA_036785325.1 Urophycis tenuis | reverse complement strand
CTGTCCAACGGCAATGAGCTCACTCATCGTGCTAACTGAGACGAGCTAAGTCATCATGCTAACTTGTCCGGCTAACGGCAATGAGCTAACCCATCATGCTAACTTGTCTGGCTATCGGCGGTAAGCAATAAGCCATGGCCACCGCCGCAGCGGTAATGGAGCGTAGCCGCGCCTGCTAATGAAAAGCAAAGCAATCAGGAAGAGAAACGACCGCCACTTCCTCCCCCCCCCCTCTCTCTCTCTCTCTCTCTCTCTCTCTCTCTCTCTCTCTCTCTCTCTCTCTCTCTCTCTCTCTCTCTATCGCCTGCGGGTGTGATATTATAGGTTATTAAAAGCCCACCGCCGTGTGAAGTGCGGCACCGTTAATTCAAGCGTATTGTGTTTGAGGGCGGCGGTTACTCTTCAAACGCTCGCCACCGCCCCCCCAGAGGTCGGCAGGCTCCGGGCGGTACTGCGCCCTATGTGTGTGTGTTTGTGTATGTGAGCGGCATCTTGGGGGAATTGTGCAATTTGTAATGTTATTGGTGGTGTTGGTAATGCTGTTTGTAATGTTATTGGTGGTGTTGGTAATGCTGTTGGTAATGTTATTGGTGGTGTTGGTAATGTTATTGGTGGTATTGGTAATGTTATTGGTGGTATTGGTAATGTTATTGGTGGTGTTGGTAATGTTATTGGTGGTGTTGGTAATGTTATTGGTGGTGTTGGTAATGTTATTGGTGGTGTTGGTAATGTTGTTGGTGGTGTTGGTAATGTTATTGGTGGTGTTTGTAATGTTGTTGGTGGTGTTTGTAATGTTATTGGTGGTGTTGGTAATGTTATTGGTGTTGTTGGTGATGTTATTGGTGGTGTTGGTAATGTTATTGGTGGTGTTGGTAATGTTATTGGTGGTGTTGGTAATGTTGTTGGTGGTGTTGGTAATGTTATTGGTGGTGTTGGTAATGTTGTTGGTGGTGTTTGTAATGTTATTGGTGGTGTTGGTAATGTTATTGGTGTTGTTGGTGATGTTATTGGTGGTGTTGGTAATGTTATTGGTGGTGTTGGTAATGTTATTGGTGGTGTTGGTAATGTTATTGGTGGTGTTGGTAATGTTGTTGGTGGTGTTGGTAATGTTATTGGTGGTGTTGGTAATGTTATTGGTGGTGTTGGTAATGTTGTTGGTGGTGTTTGTAATGTTATTGGTGGTGTTGGTAATGTTATTGGTGTTGTTGGTAATGTTATTGGTGGTGTTGGTAATGTTGTTGGTGGTGTTGGTAATGTTGTTGGTGGTGTTTGTAATGTTATTGGTGGTGATAGTAATGCTGTTTGTAATGTAAGCACTGCAAACGCTGCTGCTCTCTCTGTAAAATGCCAACAAATGCACACACATTTGTACTCAGTGCTGGTTTTACTAATGACTGTTGTTGATGGTTTTATGAATGACTGTTTACTCTGTTGTAAACAGAAGTGGCATTTTTTTGTAATACTTGTATGGGACATCTTCAGGTTTCCTCAACATCCAGTCATGGCCTGAGAACATGACCGACCTCAGTGTCTTCTCCAGCCTGGCAACCATTGGAGGCAGATCTCTTTATAGGTAGGTGTGGTCTGAGGGGTTATTGTCTATCCTGGTTAGCTAAGACTTCAGGAATTGAACCTGTGACATTCCGGTTGGGAAAACTTAATTCGACCCACCGAAACCACCCCCAACCCCACCCTGTACTTACAGCCGGGCACCTCGAAACCACCCCCAACCCCACCCTGTTCTTACAGCTGGGCACCTCGAAACCACCCCCCAACCCCACCCTGTTCTTACAGCTGGGCACCTCGAAACCACCCCCCAACCATACCCTGTTCTTACAGCTGGGCACCTCGAAACCACCCCCCAACCCCACCCTGTTCTTACAGCTGGGCACCTCGAAACCACCCCCCAACCCCACCCTGTTCTTACAGCTGGGCACCTCAAAACCACCCCCCAACCCCACCCTGTCCTGACGGTGCTGTGGACGCTAAAACAGCAGCAGAACCACAACCAGCATGGCCCCGCAGCGTGTGTCAGAACCACCTCCACGCAGCAGCGCCCTGCTCCTCCTCTAAGTGTGTCTGTAGTATGTAAATGTGGCGTGTTCTTTTAACCATTGCGCGAGACCCACCCCCCCACACCCCACACACACACACGGGCAGCGAGATCAGACCGCACGCCTCGCCTCCAATTATCCCCGCTGACACACACGCACGCCACCGCCAGCAGCGCCCACGCCGAGACACTTATATGCAGACAGGACTTGACCTGTATCTGACACACACACACACACACACACACATATACCCACTCACACACACACACACACACTCATATACACAATCACACACTCATACAAACTCATACACACATGAATACATGTTCTTATTCACTGCCTTTCCCCGTCTCTCCCCCATCTCTCCCCCTCTCTCCCCACCTCCCCTTCTCTCTCCCCCCAGTGTGAAGGGCATCTCCCTGCTGATCCTGAAGCAGCGCTGGATTTCATCCCTCCACTTCCAGTCCCTGAGGGAGATCAGTGCCGGCTCCGTCTACATCGCCAACAACAGCCAGCTGTGCTTCTACGACACGGTCAACTGGACCTCGCTGTTCCGCACCGCCAGCCAGAAGGCCACCGTGCGCAACAACAGGGACCCCAGGGAGTGCAGTGAGTCTGGGGATGCTGGGGGCCGGGGTGGTGTAGTAGGGCACAGTTGGGTAGGCTGGGGTAGGGTAGGGTTGGTGTAGGGTCCAGTAGACTGGGTTAGGGTAGGGTGGTGGAGGGTCCAGTAGACTGGGGTAGGGTAGGGTGGTGGAGGGTCCAGTAGACTGGGGTAGGGTAGGGTGGTGTAGGGTCCAGTAGACTGGGGTAGGGTAGGTTGGTGTAGGGTCCAGTAGACTGGGGTAGGGTAGGGTGGTGGAGGGTCCAGTAGACTGGGGTAGGGTAGGGTGGTGGAGGGTCCAGTAGACTGGGGTAGGGTAGGGTGGTGTAGGGTCCAGTAGACTGGGGTAGGGTAGGGTGGTGTAGGGTCCAGTAGACTGGGGTAGGGTAGGGTGGTGGAGGGTCCAGTAGACTGGGGTAGGGTAGGGTGGTGGAGGGTCCAGTAGACTGGGGTAGGGTAGGTTGGTGTAGGGCACAGTTGGGTAGGCTGGGGTAGGGTAGGGTGGTGTAGGGTCCAGTAGACTGGGGTAGGGTAGGTTGGTGTAGGGCACAGTTGGGTAGACTGGGGTAAGGTAGGGTGGTGTAGGGCACAATAGGGTAGGCTGGGGTGGGGTAAGGTGGTGTAGGGCACAGTTGGGTAGACTGGGGTAAGGTAGGGTGGTGTAGGGCACATTTGGGTAGGATACGGTGGTGTAGGGTCCTGTAGGCTGGGCTGGGGTAGAGTAGAGTTGTACAGGGTCCAGTAGGGTAGTCTAGACTACATTAGGGTGGTCCAGTATGCTAGGCTTGGGTAGGGTAGTGTAGTCTGGAGAAAGTTAGAGTTACGCTAGGCTCTGAGAGGAGAAGAGAGGAGAGGAGAGGAGAGAAGAGGAGAGAAGAGAGGAGAGGTTTGGTTTTCAAAATCCCTCTATTGAACCATTGCAAGGAGAAACCAGATCACTGTCACATCATCAGTTAAAAGCAAAAAACAAAAAAACAAAAAAACAAAAAAAACAAACAGCATCCCTAAAATACAACAAACCTGTCAACAATACACAGAAAATGTGTTTCTCTAATCAAAAGCTCACAGTAGTGCCCAAAAATACTCAACCCCTCCTTCCCCCACTCAAGACCTCCAGGCAGACTGTTCACTGCCTGATCCCTCCACTGTCCCACCAACAAGGCTTCACTTTTTGCCCAGTTCACCCGAGCAGATGAGGTCTTTTCATATAGGGACAGGGTATCCTCCAAACATTGAACATCCCCCTGGCTGGAGACAAAAATATTAACATCATCTGCATAAGCAGAAACAGTAAGAGGACGATCAAGATTGGCGGACCCAGGCAGTGAGAGACCACTGAGCCGAACTCTCAACATGCACAGCAAGGGCTCAATAGCTAAGCTATATAGTTGACCGGAGATAGGACAACCCTGTCTTATCCCTCGCTGTACAGGGATTGGCTGACTCAGCCCTGCCCCCATCTTCACCATACATTGAGCACCACTATACAATAAACTAATCCAGGCCAAAAAACCATCACCAATACCAAAAGCCCCAAGTGCAGAAAACAAAAAAAGAGTGATCCACGCTGTCAAAAGCTTTCTCCTGGTCCAAAGAGACAATACCAAAATGTACATTATAGGATCTACACACATCAATAACATCTCAAATAAGGAAAATGTTGTCCATAATTTCTTCTCCTGTCAGGTACACAATAGCTTTGATCTGTATGTACAATTATTTCCAGGATGTCCTGAAGTCTGTTTGATAAGGCTCTGGAAAGTACCATATAGTCTGTACAGAGGAGGGCAACCGGCCTCCAGTTCTTAAGTAAGGCCAGGTCTCCTTTCTTGGGAAGCAGGGAAAGAAGAAGAAGAAGAAGAAGAATTACTGATTTGATCCCGTGAGGGAAATTTGGTCTTCTGTCTTTAACCCAATCGTGAATTAGTGACACACTCAGAACACAGTGATGGTGAAGCACACAGTGAGGTGAAGCACACACTTAAACCCGATGCAGTGAGCTGCCTGCAACAGCGGCGCTCGGGGAGCAGTGAGGGGTTAGGTGCTTTGCTCAAGGGCACTTCAGCCATGCGCACTGGTCGGGGTTCGAACCGGCCACCCTCCGGTTACAAATCCAAAGCCCTAACCAGTAGGCCGGCTTATCACTGCTCACTGACGGGAGACAGGGAGAGATCCTGTTCTGGAACACTCCAACAAAACACCATGTAAATCAGGTCCAAGGGTATTCCAGAACAGCTTGTAAAAGTGAGGAGAGACCATCAGTCCCTGGTGCCTGTCCTGATGCCCTCTGATTGACAGTGACTGTCAACTCCTCGAGGGTGAGCTCACAGTCCAGACCAGCTCTCCCGGGCTGAGCTGAGGAAAACCTTCCAGGAGCTCCTCCCGGCACTTCATACTGCATTGTTCTGTCCCAAAGTGGTCAGCGTAGCAGTCCATTGCATGGGTCTTCATCTCGCCCGCACTGGTGGTCACTCTGCCTCCAGGAAAGTCTAGGCAGGTCATCTGCTTCCTCTGTGCCACCGATCTCTCCAGATTGAAAAAGAAAGAGCTCGGGGCATCCATGTCCTTTAGCTGGAGGAAGCGAGACCCGACAAGAGCTCCCTTCACTCTCTCCTGCAGGAAGGAGCTCAACTCCAACTTTTTCTCCTGCAGCAGAAGGCCCGCAGTGGGATCCAAATCTCTATGTAACCCCTCTTCAATGTTCCTGATGTTAGCTTCAAGTTCCTGAAGTGCTGCCTTTAACATAGCAGTCGAATGGAAGGTATATTGCTGGCAAAAAATGCTAATTTGGGCCTTACCAACCTCCCACTATAGCTTCAAAGAAACAAACTCAGCTTTTCTCATTTTCCACTGCTGCCAAAAACGCTCAAAGCTCTGGCAGAAAGTACGGTCTTGCAGAAGTTTGTTGTTAAAAACCAGTAGGACTTAACCCTTTCACCTGGCAAAATGATCAAGTCTATGCTGACAAAGTGGTGGTCAGTGAAGCCAACTGGAGTTATGTTACTGTGAACTAATCTGGAGCTGAGACTTTTGGAAATATAGATCCTGTCCAGTCTAGCTGCACTCACCCTGTTATTGCTGACCCTATTGTCTGGATTGCGGATATTTGTCTGGATATTGTCTGGATATTTGACCCTCCATGTGTCTAACAGATCCAGGTGTATGATGATACTGTTAAGTCTCTGAGATGACGTTGGCGTTCCTCACTTGTCCTGTAAAGTAAAGTCTAGAGTGCAGTCCCCACCAATAATGAGTTGATCCTGATAGTAATTCCTTATCTCATATTTTAGCAGGGTGAAAAAACCTACTCTTTCTGTTTCTTCTGTTAACAAAGCAGAACACAGCGCTCTCTATTTCTGCCCTGACAATCAACAGCCTGCCCTTCACCACTTCAGTAGAAGATAAAACAGTTACATTTGCATTTTCTCTAAACAGAGCAGCTACTCCTGCACTAAGGTTGGTGCCATGGCTAAGGGTGCACGAACCCTCCCACCATAAACTCTAATCTATCTCGTCTGCTGGATTAGAATGTGTCTCTTGCAAAAACAGCACATCAACCCTTTTTGAGTAAAGACTTCAGAGATTAATGCCCTTTTGTGTCCGTCTCTCCCACCATTAATGTTCAAAGACCCTATTTTGAGGCTCCGCAAAGAGAGGTCAGAGAACAGAAACAGATGAGATGAAACAAGCAGAGAACAATAAAAAAAGGTGTGATACATGATCATGTTACTTTTTAATCTTTTTAGCATTTTACCTTTTGTTGCAATATGCTTTTTGAGGCGAAAGCATTTCTTTTATCCAAGAGGTCAAAACCGACCAATCTTTTCAGTACGCCAACAGATCTGATGAACTTGTCAGTGTCACTGAAGTAATCATTTAGTCTGACAGACTCGTTAAATGTTACATCAAGAAAATTATTTATTGATTTATTTTCCCTAAAGAATAGAGATATGTGTTCCTGACAGAAATTTCACCACTAGATACCGTATCTGACTCAGAGTCATACTCAATATCTTCTCCTTCACACGAAACCTGGCTATTTAACACACCATGTTCTTGATTGATGGTCACAGTGATCTCTGCCTGCAAAATTGCGGTGCTGCTTCCGAGCTGCTCAGGTTCTCTGCAGCTACAGAAGCCTGTGGCTTCTCAGGCTGGCTCTGTTCCTCCCTATCCAAGTCATTATCCTCAGAATGTGAGCCAGTGGCACCGGCTGCCACGTCCTCAACACCGGGATCCGCATCCGCACCCGCAAGCCTCAAACCCAGCACCGGGCCCAGCACCGGCGTTTATGCAGACATGCAAAACGTTTGTGTCCCACATCTCCACACTCGAAACATTTGAACTGTCCTGAGCTGGCATACACCATATAAAAGCCATCACCATGCTTTACTCTGAAGGACACATCCAGTGTTTGTGTAAGCGAGTCCAGGAACATAAACACCTGCCGCCTGCACGTGCCGACTGCACGTGCTTCATTTTGGGATCCTCACATCCCAAACTCAATCCCAAACTCATCCCAAATCCACTGGCAAATTTGCCGAGCCTCCGGAGCTCATTCTCTAACAACTCGTTAGGTATAAACGGCGGATCCCCGGACACGGTGATCCGCGTGGAGGGAACTGACAGCGCGGAGACCTGCACAAATAAGTCCCTGATAAACATGCGACTCTCTATCAGCTGATACACATGAGGCTCATCTTTCAAGAACACAACCACTGCTTTGTTCATTCTAGATGCAAAATATAGTTTATCGTGTGTCCTACCTGCTCACCGACAGCCAACAGAACCTCCTCCACAGTAACGTTACTATCTGGCGGGACTATCCTTACTCCCTGCCGGATAGACGGAGGTGGCGTCTCGAAGGACACCATTCCACCCAAATTCCACCTGACAAAACCACTGATCGGCCAACACTCAGTAAAAATATAAAGAAAGCTTATCTGATTATGCACATAGAAATTGATGGAGAAACCCGGGAAAAAATGAAAATACAGGGACAGAGAACAATTCAAAAACTGCGCCAGTCACACATCCACCACCGCCACTCACACTCACCGGAAATGGAAGGGGAGGAGGGGAGAGGAAAGAACCCAGATCACTGTCACATCATCACTTAAGAGCAAAAAAAAAAAAAAAACCTGTCAACCAAACACAGAAAACGTGTTTCTCTAATCAAAAGCTTACATTCAGCTCTCTGTCCCCTCTGTCCCCACAGAGCATACAACCCCTCCAACAGCCCACGTGTGGCTGAAGCCCTGCATAGTGTCATCTGATAACATCTGATAACAAGCATGTTCCACCCTCAGTCGGGCCTTCAGCAGTCCCTTCAAAACCAACACCGGTTCCACACCACCGACACCCTGAGTCACGTTTCCTGCATGTCAGCCAGATAACCAACTTGGCAGAACCAGATTTTTTTTTTAAGTCACCATTTGTGTGTACAATCTTCTTCTTAACACAGTATTTGGGGCCAAAAATAAACAAACCAAAAGAACAATCCTCCCCTCGACCCTGAAACCACCTTTTTAAAGGCTAAAACAGTGCTGTCAGCTGAGGACACTGAACAAATAACTGCGCCAGGGTCTCAACCTGAGAACAGAAAACGCACCCTTCCCCCCCGCTCCGGATCCAGGTGCGCTCTGTATCTGTTTGTAGCTATTGCCCCATGTACAACCCTCCGCCGGAGGTCTGCTGTCCGCTTTTCAACAGACAGGAGGAGACGAGAGGAGAGAAAAAGAGAAGAGAAGAAAAGGGAAGAGAGGAGCTCCTAAGTCTGCTCCCCCCGCGTGTCATTGATGAACACAAAACGTTCCTCTGACAGAATGGTTTCGCTTTCAGTTTCAGGACAAAATGGATAAAAGAGAGACAGAGAGAGAGAGAGAGAGAGAGAGAGAGAGGGAACACAGGGACGAGAGAGATAGACAGAGGGAGCCAAGAAATCAGAGGGAGAGAGTGGTGGTCGAGGGTGTAAGATAATACAGAGAACAATACAGAGGAGAGAAGAGAGAGGAACGGTCAAAGAGTAAGATAATAGACCAGAGAGAGAGAAGTGGTCAAGAGAGATAAAACAGAGACCGGAGAGAGAGGGAAGAGAGACATAACATAGAGACCAGAGAGAGAAAGAGAAGAGAGAGAGAGATAACACAGAGACTAGAGAGAGAGGTGGTCGAGAGACATAACACAGACCAGAGAGAGAGAGAGGTGGTTGAGAGACATAACACAGACCAGAGAGAGAGAGGTGGTCGAGAGACATAACACAGACCAGAGAGAGAGAGGTGGTCAAGAGACATAACACACAGACCAGAGAGAGAGAGGTGGTCAAGAGACATAACACAGAGACTATAGAGAGAGAGGTGGTCGAGAGACATAACACAGAGACCAGAGAGAGAGAGGTGGTCAAGAGACATAACACAGAGACTAGAGAGAGAGAGGTGGTCGAGAGACATAACACAGACCAGAGAGAGAGAGGTGGTCAAGAGACATAACACACAGACCAGAGAGAGAGAGGTGGTCAAGAGACATAACACAGAGACCAGAGAGAGAGAGGTGGTCAAGAGACATAACACAGAGACCAGAGAGAGAGAGGTGGTCAAGAGACATAACACAGAGACTAGAGAGAGAGAGGTGGTCGAGAGACATAACACAGAGACTATAGAGAGAGAGGTGGTCAAGAGACATAACACAGACCAGAGAGAGAGAGGTGGTCAAGAGACATAACACAGACCAGAGAGAGAGAGGTGGTCGAGAGACATAACACAGAGACTATAGAGAGAGAGGTGGTCGAGAGACATAACACAGACCAGAGAGAGAGAGGTGGTCAAGAGACATAACACAGACCAGAGAGAGAGAGGTGGTCAAGAGACATAACACAGACCAGAGAGAGAGAGGTGGTCGAGAGACATAACACAGAGACTATAGAGAGAGAGGTGGTCAAGAGACATAACACAGAGACCAGAGAGAGAGAGGTGGTCAAGAGACATAACACAGACCAGAGAGAGAGAGGTGGTCGAGAGACATAACACAGAAACTATAGAGAGAGAGGTGGTCGAGAGACATAACACAGAAACTATAGAGAGAGAGGTGGTCGAGAGACATAACACAGACCAGGAGAGAGAGAGGTGGTCGAGAGACATAACAAAGACCAGAGAGAGAAAGGTGGTCGAGAGACATAACACAGACCAGAGAGAGAGAGGTGGTCGAGAGACATAACACAGACCAGAGAGAGAGAGGTGGTCGAGAGACATAACACAGACCAGAGAGAGAGAGGTGGTCGAGAGACATAACACAGACCAGAGAGAGAGAGGTGGTCGAGAGACATAACACAGACCAGAGAGAGAGAGGTGGTCGAGAGACATAACACAGACCAGAGAGAGAGAGGTGGTCAAGAGACATAACACAGAGACCAGAGAGAGAGAGGTGGTCAAGAGACATAACACAGACCAGAGAGAGAGAGGTGGTCGAGAGACATAACACAGAAACTATAGAGAGAGAGGTGGTCGAGAGACATAACACAGAAAGTATAGAGAGAGGTGGTCGTGAGACATAACACATAGACTATAGAGAGAGGGAAGAGAGACATAACACATAAAGTATAGAGAGAGGTGGTCGAGAGACATAGCAGACCAGAGAGAGAGGTGGTCGAGAGACATAAGGCCAGAGAGAGAGGGAGAGGGCTGTGTTCCCCGTATCATCGCTGTCTGTCCACTCATCATCTCTAATGGCTCTGTGTCGCATCGCCACGCCGCCGGCGCGTGTAAACACTGGTGTCAATAAAGCTTACCAGATTGAATTGGAGCGAGAGAGAGAGAGAGAGAGAGATAACGAGGCTGTGCCGGTGGTCTCTCGACCATGTCTGTCATTATCCTGTTAATGAGTGTGTGACGGAGGGGGGGAGGGAAGGGGGGGGGGGGAGAATCGATGCTCAGCCTGACCCGGCCTGACACTCGCCCTCTGATTGGCTCTCGGCGACGAGGTGGCCTGGCCCCCTGATTGGTCATTGACCACTCGGTCTGAAGACACTTCCTCGTTCTGACCCCTAACTACAGGGGGGAGACGGAGGGGGAAGATGGAGGGGGGGGGCAGTTAAAAGGGTGTGGGATGAAGGAGACAGGGAACATAGAGGGGGGAGAAAGACAGGAAGGGGGGAGGGGAGAAAGATGTGTACCCTGATTCACTGTGTCACACACACACACACACACACTCACTCACTCACTCTACATTCACTCACAGTGAAAGAAAGTCACACACTCCCAGGTGAGCAGGGTGTGATGTGTTATCAGATGTGTCAAATTAAACTGGTCCTCCCCTGTGTGAGTGCGTGTGAGTGTGTGTGTGTGTGTCTGTGTGTGTGTGTGTGTGTGTGTGTGTGTGTCTGTGTGTGTGTGTGTGTGTGTGTGTCTGTGTGTGTTAT
Organism: Urophycis tenuis; assembly: GCA_036785325.1. Lineage (NCBI taxonomy): Eukaryota > Metazoa > Chordata > Actinopteri > Gadiformes > Phycidae > Urophycis > Urophycis tenuis. The sequence continues at coordinate 8,929 of JAXIVH010001081.1, read as the reverse complement.
AGCACCTAATAATGGTTTCATTAACAACAATAATTCCACAAGTAAACATTTATCACTTTATTTACAGATTTGTTTTTCCTTTCTCTTTATCCTCACTCCCCCCCATATTTCCCTTTCTCTCTCTCTTTATCTCTCTATACCTCTCCCCCAACTCTCTCCCCCCTTTCTTCCACCATCTTTCCCCCTTTCTCACTCAATCCCTCCGCCATCTCTCTCTCTCTTTCTCTGCCTCAATCTCCTCTCCCCCCCACACTCTCTCTCTCCCCTCTCTCTCGCTCTCCCCCCCTCCCTCTCCCTCTCTCTCTCTCTCTCTCTCTCTCTCTCTTCCCCCTCCTCTCTCTCGCTCTCCCCCTCCTCTCTCTCTCTCCCTCTCTCTCTCGCTCTCCCCCCCCCCCTCTCTCTCTCTCTCTCTCTCTCTCTCCCCCCCTCCCTCTCTCTCTCTCCTCTCTCTCTCTCTCTCTCTCTCTCTCTATCTCTCTCTCCCCCCCTCTCTCTCTCTCTCTCTCTCTCTCTCTCTCTCTCTCTCTCTCTCTCTCTCTCTCTCTCTCTCTCTCTCCCCAGCCTCACAGCGGATGTCTTGCGACCAGTTGTGCTCTGAGTCTGGGTGTTGGGGCGGGGGTCCGGACCAGTGTCTCTCCTGCGCCGGCTTCAGCCGTGGCCGCCGCTGCGTCCCGTCCTGCAACCTCTTCCATGGGTGAGGGGGCTGGCGGGGGGGGAGTCAATTACAGCATGAGTCGCTTTATTGTTGTCTTGTCACCAAAGCCTGTGAAACGACCACCCACACGACAGCAGTAGAACAACTGACATAAAAATAGGATCAATACATTGAATAAATAAGGACAGGTACTGGGTTTGATCCCCAGAGACAGCGGGCCAGCGTGTGAGTGTCTGTGGCCACGTTTTCCCTGGGTGTGTCCCTCTCCTGGGTCAAGCCCGTGGCTGTGGTCTTGTCGCGGTGAGAGTGTGTGTATGTGTAAGGCTGCTCTGTTAGACTCCTGCTGTTAGGGAGAGTTATAAGTGCCAGTTAGCCGTGGGCTCTAGTCTTTGAGGTGTGTTTGTCTGCGCCTTCGTGTCCGCGACACAACAGCCGGCCTTCGCCGTGCTTGTGATTTGATGTTGGTTTGGTGTGTCAGGAACTTCAAATGTAGAGTCCTATAGAGCAGTATTCACTGTCTAACCCCTACCTGCTCCTTAACCACATGTATTCACTGTCTAACCCCTACCTGCTCCTTAATGACCTGTCTCTGTACTGTCGAACCCCTACCTGCTCCTTAATGACCTGTCTCTGTACTGTCGAACCCCTACCTGCTCCTTAATGACCTGTCTCTGTCTGTCTAACCCCTACCTGCTCCTTAATGACCTGTCTCTGTACTGTCTAACCCTACCTGCTCCTTAATAACCTGTCTCTGTACTGTCTAACCCCTACCTGCTCCTTAATGACCTGTCTCTGAACTGTCTAACCCCTACCTGCTCCTTAATGACCTGTCTCTGTACTGTCTAACCCCTACCTGCTCCTTAATCACATGTATATGTACTATCTATCCCCAACCTGTATCTTGATAGCTTGTATCTGACTGACTGGAACTGCAAACGACTAAATCGTTATATTCGGTATTTTTGAGATGGGGGGGGGGGGAAATTGCCGCCCATACATTTGTGTAAAGCTATGGGTGGAGCCAATCATCATTCAGTCATGTTCCTTCTTACGTATGAAGCCAGCCGATCACAAGAGGGGAACGAGGTGCTGGAGTTGGAAACCCTCTGGTTGAGAAAGAGTCACAGGCTGCTTTGGTTTGCTTGTGTACCGTCATGTAGTGTGCTACGATAACGGTACATTGTTGTATCCTGTGGTGTGATGTGGAGCGATGCAGTGTGCTCTAGCTGGAGCAAAGCATACGCTTCCATGGCATAGTGTTGTGGATTTTCCATCTAGTATAGTGTGCTGTGGTATAGCAGGCTAGTGTTGTGTTTTGGTAGTGCGTTGTATTGTAGGGGTGACCTCCTCTAAGATTGTGATGCTGATTCTTCAGACCCCAACGTCGACTGATCCTTGAATCATATTCGCCGTATTCGTTTTAATGTATGCGGTTCAATGATGCTAATTTGTTGACTTTTCCGCAGTTCAAACGCTTGAATATAATCAGTTGGCTTCAGGGTTTCCTACCGCCGTGTGGAGGTAGGCCCTCCAAACAAATTGACTTTCCAGGGTGTGACGGCAGAGTGTGCATCAGAAAACATAGGCTACTCTTATTATGCTATGATATAGACTCACGTAACATCCCATAATTAATAGGATACGTCTATGAAATCAAACAGTGGCCGGTCCTCCATGGAGGCGCAGCGTTCCGTTCTGTCTGATAACGAACATCCCACCATGACAACAGCAGTGTACATTGTATAGATTAATAGTGTTTATACGGTGTAAATAGTATTCAGTTTATTGTCCAATATAAAATGGTATACTATGATACAGTGCAGTGTCCTGTAGAATTAAGTATACTATAATACAGTGCAGTGTCCTGTAGAATAAAGTATACTATAATACAGTGCAGTGTCCTGTAGAATATAGCATACTATAATACAGTGCTGTGTCCTGTAGAATAAAGTATACTATAATATAGTGCAGATTCCTGTAGAATAAAGTATACTATAATACAGTGCTGTGTCCTGTAGAATAAAGTACAGTATAATACAGTGCAGTGTCCTGTAGAATATAGTACAGTATAATACAGTGCAGTGTCCTGTAGAATATAGTACAGTATAATACAGTGCAGTGTCCTGTAGAATAAAGTATACTATAATATAGTGCAGATTCCTGTAGAATAAAGTATACTATAATACAGTGCTGTGTCCTGTAGAATAAAGCATACTATAATATAGTGCAGATTCCTGTAGAATAAAGTATACTATATTACAGTGCTTTGTCCTGTAGAATAAAGTATACTATAATATAGTGCAGATTCCTGTAGAATAAAAGTATACTATATTACAGTGCTGTGTCCTGTAGAATATATTATACTATAATACAGTGCAGTGTCCTGTAGAATATAGCATACTATAATACAGTGCTGTGTCCTGTAGAATAAAGTATACTATAATATAGTGCAGATTCCTGTAGAATAAAGTATACTATAATACAGTGCTGTGTCCTGTAGAATAAAGTATACTATAATATAGTGCAGATTCCTGTAGAATAAAGTATACTATATTACAGTGCTGTGTCCTGTAGAATAAAGTATACTATAATATAGTGCAGATTCCTGTAGAATAAAGTATACTATATTACAGTGCTGTGTCCTGTAGAATATATTATACTATAATACAGTGCAGTGTCCTGTAGAATATAGCATACTATAATACAGTGCAGTGTCCTGTAGAATAAAGTATACTATAATATAGTGCAGATTCCTGTAGAATAAAGTATACTATAATACAGTGCTGTGTCCTGTAGAATAAAGTATACTATAATATAGTGCAGATTCCTGTAGAATAAAGTATACTATAATACAGTGCTGTGTCCTGTAGAATAAAGTATACTATAATATAGTGCAGATTCCTGTAGAATAAAGTATACTATAATACAGTGCTGTGTCCTGTAGAATATATTATACTATAATACAGTGCAGTGTCCTGTAGAATATACTATAATACAGTGCAGTGTCCTGTAGAATAAAGTACAGTATAATACAGTGCAGTGTCCTGTAGAATATAGTACAGTATAATACAGTGCAGTGTCCTGTAGAATATAGTACAGTATAATACAGTGCAGTGTCCTGTAGAATATAGTACAGTATAATACAGTGTACTGTGGTGTGCAGTGTAACGCAGTCTGTCTCTAGCGCAGTGTGCAGTGTCATGTGCAGTGGTGACTGCTCTTCGAGGGCGTCCTTAACAAGGCTGGAATGAAAGGCAGTCACGTCGTAGAACAAAGGTCCTCTCTCACGGCACACTTTACTCCCGTCGCTCGCCTCCTGTTCTTCTCCCCCTCCTCACCCCCTTACCACCACCTCCTCCTGCTCCTGGTCTTCATAATTGCATTCACATCGCGTCTTCACGCGGCGAGGAGACATCAAAAAGGCCGGTTGCCTCTTCCCTGTGGGAGACGAGTCCTCACGCGACACTCCACTCCTGAACGCCGTCTGGAGCCTCCGACAGGGCCACACGCCGTCTCCTGCACGACGAGTCCGTGGTATGAAGAGGACCGCGACTCACCCCAGGGCCAGGACAGGGGAAGAGCAGGGGGAGGTAGAGGGGGGAGGGAGATGAGAGTTATTGGTGAGAGAACGTCAGCCCAACCAACGGGTGAAAAAATGACGACATCGCGAAGAGTTTGGAACGGAAATAGAGGGAAGGAAAAGACGGCCACTCACCCAAGCTGCGTCTCCCCGTCTTGTAGCACGGCGCGCCCCTGGACGCGCTTGCCAGTTGCCATGCCAGTTTGGCATGGCTGCTTCCCTGACGAGGCCTGTGAGACACGCGATCGTACGGGTTCCCCGTCTCCACTGAGTCTGCGCCGACTCAGCGGCCGGCTCCTGAGCCCCTCCTGTTGAAGTGAGGGAGTGAACTGGTGGAAGAAGAACCAGTTTTACCTCCCCAAACCAGTTTGTGAAGGTTTCACTCTGCTCCAAACCCGAGTTCCGTCGTCTTGTGTCATCAAAGAGCCTTTTCTGAAGGACTCGGACATCAGGCATCAGGGACACACCGAAGGAGACATCTGGTACACAAAATATCTGCCGGTAGGGTCCAACATCGGCGATCCTGTCATCTGACTGTGAGTCTTTGGCGTTCTCCCCCTTCCACCGTGCGCCGCCAGCGTTGGACTGGACCGAGTGGTTTGGTGAACCGAACCAACTGGTAGACGAATGTGTCCCATCCTGCTCACTCACCCACCTGTGATGTAGGGGGTTTTGAAATGTTACCCTCCCACTCTTTCTGTCTGCAGGTAATGTATTCTTCAAAGGCCGTCTTCAGGTGTGTCTGTCAGAGGGTAGGGTGTTAGATTCCAGACGAAGGCTTTCGGATTTGAGTCCTAATGTCCACAGCCAACCCGTCGGCATTCTTAAGCAAGATGCCTTAAACCCCTACCTGCTCGTGAGGAATACCTTAATCTCTGCTCGCTGAAAGTCCGACGGATGAAAGTTTTTTGTGAAACAACCTTGCTATTGCATCAAGTAGCAGAGTCTTCAGTTGTCTTGGTAGCTAGCGCTGTTAGCATGCTTCAGATGAGCGGAGGAGCGCACAACTTGCCCGGCCGTGCCCTATGAGGCGTTGTTGACCTCATTGACCTCGTTTCGTCGACGCGCTGTGTTTGTCGCGATGCTACGTTGACGCGGCTTTCCGACATTAGCTTTAGCTGGTTGGACTAGCCTCCTGTGTCATGGGACAGCGGGGTCTGTGTCGCTGCGGGGTGTGGCGCTAGCATGTTAGTGGCTTTCAGCTCGGTGTTTTGAAAACCTCCAGATGTCTTTCTCTCTCCTCCTGCTCCTCTACTCCTGTCCTCTCCTCATCTCCTCTCCTCCTCCACCTCCTCCTCTCCTCCCCCTCCTCTCCTGTCCTCTCCTCATCTCCTCTCCTCATCCCTCCTCTCCTCCTGTCCTCTCCTCATCTCCTCTCCTCCTCCACCTCCTCCCCTCCTCTCCTCCCCCCCAGATCTCCATCCTTAATGAGGTGGAGTTTAATTCCCCTTTGCCGAATCAAACAAAGGAATAGAGCAGAATGAAGAGGAGGGCGATAAAGAGGAAGACATCTGGGAGAGTGAGAGAGGGGGGAGTGGTGGGGGAGAGAGACAGGGAGGGAATGGGAGGGAGAGAGGTAGAGAGAGGGGAATATAGAGGGTGGAGAGGTAGAGAGGGAGGCAGACAGTGAGAGAGAGGCAGCGAGCGAGGGGGAGAAAGAGAGAGAGAGAGGCAGAGACAGAGAGAGAGAGGCAGACAGAGTGAGAGAGGCAGGCAGACAGAGAGCGAGGCAGACAGAGAGCGAGGGGGATCAGGGCTCTGAAAGTGTTTAATTAAAGAGTCTCTCTCCGGTGGCTCCTGAGATCCGGCCTGGCGGTGCCACGGAGCCTGTCTCCAGGCCCCCGCGCAGAATCTGCCTAAAGACCCTGCTAATCCCCCGACCCGGAGGGGGGCGGAGCTGTGAGCCTGAGGAGGGGGCGGAGCTGTGAGCCTGAGGAGGGGGCGGAGCTGTGACCCTGCTAATCCCCCGACCCGGAGGAGGGGAACGGCGCCGGGGGCAGGGATGTGACCCAGAGGGGGCGGAGCTGTGACCCGGAGGGGCGGGGATGTGATCCAGAGGGGGCGGGGCTGTGACTCAGAGGGGGTGGAGCTGTGACCTGGAGGGGGCGGGGCTGTGACCTTGAGGGGGCGGAGCTGTGACCCGGAGGGGGTGGAGCTGTGATCCAGAGGAGGGGGCGGAGCTGTGATCCAGAGGAGGGGGCGGAGCTGTGAGCCTGAGGAGGGGGCGGAGCTGTGACCCTGCTAATTCCCCGACCCGGAGGAGGGGAACGGCGCCGGGGGCAGGGATGTGACCCAGAGGGGGCGGAGCTGTGACCCGGAGGGGGCGGGGCTGTGATCAGAGGGGGCGGGGCTGTGACCCGGAGGGGGCGGAGCTGTGACTCGGAGGGGGTGGAGCTGTGACCCGGAGGGGGCGGGGCTGTGACATTGAGGGGGCGGAGCTGTGACCCGGAGGGGGTGGAGCTGTGATCCAGAGGAGGGGGCGGAGCTGTGAGTCGGAGGGGGCGGGGGCTGTGATCCAGAGGGGGCGGAGCTGTGACCCGGAGGGGGCGGAGCTGTGATCCAGAGGGGGCGGAGCTGTGACCCGGAGGGGGGAGGAGGCGCCGGGGGTCTCTGTCTCACGACCCATTCTCCCTGCACCCGCCGTCACTCAAACACCTCGCCTCCTCCTCATCCTCCTGCCCCTCCGTCACCTCCTCCGCCTCCACCTCCTCCTTTACCTCCTCCTCCTCCTTCACCTCCTCATCCTCCTCCTCCTCCTTCACCTCCTCATCCTCCTCCTCCTCCTCCTCCCCCTCCTTCACCCTCATCCTCCTCCCCCTCCCAATCCCTCTTCCTCCTCCTCCCCCTCCTTCACCTCCTCCTCCTCCTCCGTCTCCTCCTCCTCCCCTCCTTCACCTCCTCCTCCTCCCCCTCCACTCCCTCTTCCTCCTCCTCCCCCTCCTATACCTCCTCCTCATCCTCCTCCCCCTCCTTCACCTCCTTCCCCTCCTTCACCTCCTCCCCTCCTTTACCTCCTCCTCATCCTCCTCCCCCTCCTTCACCTCCTTCTCCTCCCCCTCCACTCCCTCTTCCTCCTCCTCCCCCTCCTTTACCTCCTCCTCATCCTCCTCCCCCTCCTTCACCTCCTTCACCTCCTCCTCATCCTCCTCCTCCTCCTCTCCTGCTGATGTTGCCCTTTTCAAAATGGATTTCCCTTCAGGGGAGACTCCTCGTTTATACTGTAATGATGAGAGGAGATCTAAAGGAGAGGGAGAGAGGGTAGGGGGGGAGACAGAGAGTGAGTGAGAGAAAGGGGGTGAGAGTGATAGTGGGGAGAGAGAGAGAGAGAGAGAGTGGGGGAGAGAAAGAGAGGCAGGCTTTAGCGGAATCCTTTTTAATATGTTGTGAAAGAATTAATGTTTTCAGGACATTTTTGACATACACACAAACACAAACACAAGACAACATGACGAAACACACAACACATACACAGGGGCGCGCACACACACACACACACTACTCAGACAACACAACGCCGGCCTACACAACTGACCACTGAGACGGAACACGGCTGGACGGCTGCGAGCGTCCTCCATCTTAGACGGCTGGCGGTGAAGGGGTTTCTAACGTGCTGATCTTGGCCGGGTCAGGAGGAAGCAGGAAGGCAGAAGTACACGCTCATCCCAGATGCAAATCAGACTCACACACACTCACACCCCAGGAGATGAAAGTGTAGTCTGTTGGACTGAGATCATACAGCAGCCAGAAAAACTACAGAGGGAAAATGAAGCAAAAAAACACACACACACACACACACACGCACCACACACACACACACACACACACACACACACACACACACACAGAAGTACTTAATAATATACATATATAACACACACAAAATAGAAATAACACACACACACACACAGAAATAAAGATGCACTTATTAACACACACACACACACACACACACACACATAGAAATATACATGAGCTTATTTTCCATATGCTTAATAAACACAAATAGAAATATATATAAACTAAATATTCTACACACTCAGGATATACACATCCACACGTTAACACATACACATATAGAAATATACATTCACAGAATAACAAACACATAGAAATATACATTCACAGAATAACACACACACATAAATATACATTCACAGAATAACACACACATGCATAGAAATATACATTCACATAACACACATACACAGAAATATACATTCACATAATAACACACACACACACACATAGAAATATACATTCACATAACACACACACACACACACACACAAATATACATTCACATAATAACACATACACATAGAAATATACATTCACATAATAACACACACATATAGAAATATACATTCACATAACACACACAACACACAGAAATATACATTCACATAATAACACACATATAGAAATATGCATTCACATAATAACACACACACATAGAAATATACATTCACATAACACACACACACACACAGAAATATACATTCACAGAATAACACACACACAGAAATATACATTCACAGAATAACACACACATAGAAATATACATTCACAGAATAACACATATACATACATATACATTCACAGAATAACACACACACATAGAAATATACATTCACAGAATAACACACACACACATAGAAATATACATTCACAGAATAACACACACACACAGAAAT
>JAXIVH010001080.1:22500-32848 GCA_036785325.1 Urophycis tenuis | reverse complement strand
TCTTCATCGCCGTCCCTCCCGCAGTGAAAGAGTCTTTTGTGGACTGTGTGAAACAGTGTGGAGGTGTAAACGTGTAATGTGAACGGAGGGTTTACATTTGCACATGTGTCCACGTGTGCGTTCACTATGTGAGCTGAGACGCGGCAGAAGATCATGTTCATGTGTCACATTCCACTTCAGTTAACCCACGTTTCCGTCCTAGAGAGCTTTCTTGTCTATCTCTGTGTGTGTGTGTCCACCCAGTGGAATAATACCACTTACAGCCATTTCTGCAGACCACGCTCCCCCCCCCCCCCCCCCCACACACACACACACACAGGCACACACACACACACACACACACACACACACACACACACACACATACACACACACACACACTCTCTTGCACGCTGAATAACATTGTGGTTGTGTTGTATACAAGTGGAGGCACGTGTTTATGGTAATGTCACGGTGGGCTTTGCTCCATATGACACAACACAGATAGGGGTTAGCGAGCTAACGCAAGCCAACCTCTATCTGTACAGTGGAGCGCAGTGAAGCCGTCTCGCTCTCTTGCTTTCTCTCTTTCTCGTTCTTGCTGTCGATATTAAGATGGAACGTTCCGATGCAGCCTGTTGGAAATGTTCTCGATCGTATTTGTTGTGACTGGGCCCGCCCGCCTTTGTCTGTGTGTTTGTGCACGTGCTCTTTAGTGTGCGTGTCACCTCAAGACAGGTTGTGAGGCGTGGAGGCGGATTAAGAAGGGCGAGGTCTAATGATATCAGCAGCAGGTGGAACAAGTTCAGTTATTGACAGGAAATGATGCAGGGGGGAACAGTGTGTGTGTGTGTGTGGCCTTGCATGCGCAAGTGTTTGAATGACAGGAAGCCTGGTGTCTCAGAGTGTTCTTTGTTCTAACTCTCCCATTGCTTGAGAGAGCTTCTCGCATGAATGACACACACACACACCATCTTAAAAAACAAACAAACAACACACATAACCCATAACTAGCAATGGGACACGTTCCGGCACACTATACTGGAAACATTGAGCATGTGTGATTGCGTGTGCGTGGAAAAACGACGCATTGTTGTGAGTGTAAAAGCGATTTCTACTTATTTCCTGTGTAATATAAAAGGGATACACTCATCCTGTGTACAAACTCTGTCTTTGTATGTCCGTCCGTCTGTTTGTAATGATACTTAAGTACAAGCGATGCTTGTTGCCTCTCTCTCCCCTGCGTGTTTGTGAGAGCGACAGGAACGCGTACACTGAGACGTGAGCTGCATCGGTGTGTGTGCGTGTGTCTGCGTCTGCCTGTGTTTGGGTGTTTGCGCAACACACGCGTCTCTCTGTCACTGGCACACAGATACACACAGACACACACACACAGACACTCACACAGACACACACACGCACACACACAGAGACAATCATACAGACACACACACACACACACACACACACACACACACACACACACACAAAAACATACACACACACACACACACACACACACACACACACACACACACACACACACACACACAATGACACACACACACACACACACACACACACACACACACACACACACACACACACACACACACAAGGTCACGCATACAAGGTTGTGAGTCAGTGTGGAATGCTTGCTATGCAGGCCCGAGCAGAGCTGGGCCACGCAGCACATCTGTAGCTGGAGGCTCTCCAGTCGGGGCATGACGCGGTCCCGTCAGGTTTAAACTACACTCGACGTGAAAGGAATAGTTTAACTGTTTATCATGAACACAGTTTCTGTATGTATTGCGTGTTGCTGTTGGCTCAGTTGTGCAATGGCAAGTCATTGCACACTATGTACGTTTCAGAGCCAAAAACAACCCGTATTCTAGTTTGTTCTTTGGTCTTTGAGCTTCTCTGGTCTTAAAAGTCTTTCCGGCTTTCCAGTTGATATTATCGATAATATCTTGGGATATTATTCTTGTAATTGCTTGTATAAAAAAAGACATTGCGGCTGTGTTAGCGTTAAATATACAACCGAATTATTGGAAATGATACATTTTCAAAGAAAGTGGGTTCCCATTTTCTTTGGAAACTTGGGAAGTCTTGCGTCACGCTTTAGATATAAATCTCCATTCCCTGTTATTCTTTCTGCCCATCCCCGCCCTCTGTAATGACATAACCAACCTGGTTGTGTGTGTTTCAGGCTGTAATGTTTGATTTAGATTGGTTCATGCAAAGCCGTGACTGGTCTCTCATTGGGTGTAATTTTCCAGTGAATCTGGCAAACAAATTGGGAAATTTCTCCTTTGCAATAAATTTAACCTTTGGAGTACTTATATATACAATTAATGGTACACTTAACCCAATTATGTATAATTAACACAATTAACTTCATGGTTCAAAGGTTGCATTGAGAACATTTGTGTCACTATCTTCCTCTCCCTTTCTCTGTGTGTGTGTGTGTGTGTGTGTGTGTGTGTGTGTGTGTGTGTGTGTGTGTGTGTGTGTGTGTGTGTTTGTGTGTGTGTGTGTGTGTGTGTGTGTGTGTAGGTCTGTATGAGTGTAGGTGTATGTGGGGTGTGTGCACGTGTCTGTGTGCATGCAGGTGTGTGTGTGTGTGTGTGTGTGTGTGTGTGTGTAGGTCTGTGTCTAGGTCTGTATGTGTGTTTTGTGCGTGTCTCCATGTGCATGCAGGTGTGTGTGTGTGGTTGTGTGTGTGTGTGTCTCAGTGTGCATGCAGGTGTGTGTGTGTGTGTGTGTGTGTGTGTGTGTGTGTGTGTGTGTGTGTGTGTGTGTGTGTGTGTGTGTGTCTGTGTGTGTGTGTGCAGTTGGCTAGGGTCACATAATAAGTACGGGTGCAGTCATGGCAGTTAAACCACAATGAGTCACAACCACACACACACCCACTTATATCCCGCAGAAACCTCAGCCTTATCAAGGCTGAGATGAAAGAGGCATTGAGAGCAAAATGAAACAGTTCCTGTCTGATAATATGAATTTACTTTTACTTGCAGGCATCGCACAAACAAACCCATGCGGGCATGGACACACACAAATAACAACTTGTGTCACGGTTGCGGTTTGTTATGGTCGTCTAGGCAACCAGAAGACAAGCTCATCTTTGTGTGAATTAACAGATTATAGTAGTTGAGGATACTACGATGATATATCATAGTATCAAATATAAAACTGTTTTATATGTTACAGGAGTATGTATTTGTTTTTTTTATTATATTCTGTTTACACTCCACTTCACAACTGGAAATTATATATAATTTATATGTATGTTTAATGTTTTTTTGTGTTTAATGCGTAATAGTTTTAGTTGAATAGGTAAATAATTATGGATTATTTATTTAATGTTTATAACATTGGCAGTTTTTTTTTACATATTTCCTGTCCCCAAACGTGTATGAGATCATATTTTAAATGATAACACTGCACATCTGAAAACAAGGACACGGCTGGTATTATCAAGTCAATACCTGTCTCAACTCCGTCAACTCTGCCTCAAAACTAAACTCTCTCAAAACTGAAGCAACATTGGCTCAACCATTGGCTCAACTATAAACACTCCTTTTTCCTCTGAACCTAAAATGGTGCCTGTAAAGCCTAACAACTGGTTTACTGATATGGTGCTGCCACCTGCTGGTGAGAGATTATATTTTTTTGTGCTCAAGATTCAAGATTCAAGATTCTTTATTGATCCCTGGGGGGAAATCAAGGTCCAAGCAGCTCAAGACGTAGACTTAAAAAAAATAAAAATAAGAAAAAAGAAAAAAGAAATAAGAAAAGACAAGGTCCACATTTATGTGCTGTAGGTTCCACGATGATTGTAAGGTGCATTTTCACAGTGATGGTGGTGCAACAAGGCAAGACAGTGCAGATATAGTCAGGAGACCAGTATTGAATAATAAAAAAAATATGCTACATAAGGGATGGAAATATGTAATATGTAATATAAATATCTTAAATATGTAAATATATGTAAACATAAATATGTAAAAATTGCTACCTAATATAAAAATGTGGGCCTGATGCATAAAAAATAGACAGTCAATATTGGAGTTGAAGTGTGATCACAACAATTCTCATCTTGGAAAGGAATGTGCATGATATAATAGGTCTTGGTAGGAAGTGATTTAATCAATTAAAGAGATTTAATTAAGCTATTTTTCTTTCCAGTTGAATCTTGGTATTAATATTATCACATACATCACTGGGTCCCACGTGACCCCCCTCTTCCAAGACCTCCACTGGCTCCCTGTAGTGGCTCGCATCAAATCCAAGATGATACTGGCCTATAAAGCTGTTAATGGAACTGCCCCTACCTACCTCCAAACGTTAATGAGACCCCACGCCCCTGCTCGAGCACTCCGCTCAACTACCTCAGCTGATTGACTGGTACTTCCATCACTAAAAGGAGGAAAAGGTCGGACGGCGAAATCACAACAATTCTCCATTTTGGCACCGCAGTGGTGGAACGAGCTCCCTGCCAATGTCAGGACTGCAGAGTCACTCCCCATCTTCCGGAAGAGACTCAAGACCCACTTGTTGAGTGTTCACCTGAACCCTGCATAACCCTTCCCTCATGCTCTTATTTGCTGTACATCTTGGCACTTGGTCAGAGATGTTGTATACTAGCAAAGGTTAACCTAGCAATTGAAATGCTTGGAACTTGTTCTGGTGACTTTCTTACTGTATTGGCAGCAATTAAATGTTTCACCTTCTTATGATAAATGTACTCTTTGGAAGTCACTTTGGATAAAAGCTAAATGCCCTAAATGTAAATGTCAATGTACATCAGCCGATCTGCATAAACTGTGGCATCTACCAATGAGCAACTTGTACAACTAAATATTGAGCTGGATTGAGCTTGCGTGTTGATTTCAATTACAATGGAATACCCTAGCAAAGCATAAAATACAATCCAGAAATAGGGCTTGTACATCAGAATGCATTATGGATTTTCTGTTGGCGATAATCCACCATTTTGTGATGACTCCAGTCGATGTAGAAATGAGTAGTAGTTGTAGTTGTAGAGATCTAAAATCAGGAATGAACGTAAACATACCTTAGCCTGGGCTAATCAGAACAATTTGTTTTGCCACGCCTATAGCCATGAGAATAACCGTGACAGTTTCAAACAATACAATATCAACACAACCAACAATTTCAAGATGAAATACGAAACAATAACCAAAACGCCATAACTACCAATTACACCCCTCAATGCTCCTACACCTCTGAAACGGAGGGGGTCGTTGCGATGTGCACATTGTGATGTACAGTCCCTATATACCGGATTATTGTACTGTACATGATCCATATAGAGCACCACCATCCATGCAACTGTAATAACTGAATCCATGCAGCCTGCCATGCTGGGAGTATCTCACATCTGATGGCTAAACACTGAATTCTCTCTGCCACTGAACTGAACACACGAGAAGAAGTATGTCAGAGGGAAGTGCTGTGCTGCCTTAACTACTACTCTCCATTCATCTGCCAATGGTACCATTAGATAGATACATGTCGGCAGTTTAAATGGAATAGCCTATAAAGAGTTAGGCAGTATTATGTTTATCATCATATGATCATATTCTGCACATGGAGATGGCACCCCAGCCCTGCACACACACACACACACACACACACACACACACACACACACACACACACACACACACACACACACACACACACTCACACGCGCACACACAGACACACGCGCACACACACACACACACACACACACACACACACACACACACACACGCGAACATGCACACACTCACACGCACACACAGACACACGCGCACACGCACATACACACACACACACACAGACACGCGCGCACATGCACACACTCACACGCACACACAGACACACACGCACATACACACAAACACACAGACACACGCGCACATGCACATGCGCACACACACACACACACACACACACACACACACACACACACACACACACACACACAAACACATACACATTTACACATGCACACACAGTGATTAACTGCCACCCCTACATGGTGGTCATGAGTCAGGGAATCCAGTTGCCTGCATGCACCTTTCTGAGATGCAAAACAGAATAGAAGAGCCTTCATTATTCATCAGCCGTCCAATCGTATCAATGAGAACAGGTTGACGACAGCGAGACATACACTAGAGAGAGGCTTTGGGTTAGGGTTAGGTAACCCTTCATTATTAATCAGAAGCATTGCAAAAAAACACGTAGATCATTGAAAATAAATCTATTATGAATATTGTTCAGTGATTTTTTCATTATGGCTCATTACTTCATTTTTTTCCATTGTAATTTTTTCCATTGATGTCTTGTGTTCATTTGTGTTTGCTTAATAAACACACTTTTATCTCCACTGTGTCCCACTGGCTGTGGCCTTCTTGCAGTAAGAGCTGGGTGCAGCGGCTCTCTTTGTTCAGCCACTCCGTAATTCTTTTGACCATTTGCATATGAGGTGGTGAGTGAAAGGCCTTGATGACTGTGAGGTGGTGCACCGAACACCTGGGAAACATTGCATTGGAGAGAGGCTAAGGGTTAAGATTATGGTAAGATAATCCTGCATTATTAATCAGCAGTCCAAACATATGGACGAGAACAGGTTGAAGACGTGCACTAAAGAGGGGAATGCCGAGGTTTGTGCAAGAAGTGGAGTCAAGTGTGTGTGTGTGTGTGTGTGTGGGGGGGGGATGGGTATTGCCATTCAGGTGAAGGACAATGTAAAGACTTACTAATTTCAGGTGCTGATGAGACAACACTGCTATCATACTCCAGGAATAGAAGAAGGTACAGACTGTACCGCAGCTTGATTTATGAATAATAATAATTAATTGGATTAAATTTGAAAACTGATTTTTTCAAGGCACTCAAAGCGCTCTACCTTGTGTGTGTGTGTGTGTGTGTGTGTGTGTGCGTGTGAAAGCGCTCTACCTTGTGTGTGTGTGTGCGTGTGCGTGCGTGCGTGTGCGTGTGTGTTTAGTCTCTTGTCATGCAGGGGCATTAAGGTTGCTTTCCTATTCTAGGTGGGTTTCTACTTGCTAAAACAGTATGTTCCTGAACATACATTTACGGCAAATACATCACCCTCTGTGTTATGCATAACCTTCCTGGAAAAAAAATCAAATGGGTTGGCGATACAAATGTAAGAACATGAACACACTATATTCTGACTGTATAGCACGATAAAGTGTGAAAAAGGGCAAAACATGTATCTTTTTCAATATCTTACTTTAAATGCTCGGGTAGATAAGGCAGCTGATGCAACCTGCTGATATCAGGTGCACCGTATGAACCCATATCCTTCAGCAGGAGCACTCACACGTTTTCTGACAGTGTAACAAAAATACTCCTGCAATGATCTCAGCTCCAAAAAATCCAGAATCCCATCTGGAAAAAGCACTTGTGTAGTCCAATATTCCGAAATGAGAAATATGGTGTCCAAAAGAAAAAATAAAACCTTTTAAAGGAAAACTTTGTGATTTTTCAACCTGGGCCCTATTTTCCCATCATTTTGGGTCTTAGGGGAGTAATGCGGACAATAACTTTTGAAATTGGTCCAGTATTGAGCGAGAACGCTGCAGCCGTAATTCGCAAAACGGGCTGTGATGTAACCCTTTGGGGCAATAGTGCCCCGTCAACAAACCTCTAACAGTGCTGCTCTTTTGCCACTGGCAGGCTGGGACTTTTTTTTATAAGTATCGTATAACAATATGAAAAGGAGATCCCTGCCAATACATTGTTGTCCTCCTGCCTTCACCTGATCCTGTCTGTTTGTTATTGTGTCCCCACCACGTCTCTCGCTCACGGACCATGCTGGTTCTGAAGTGCCGTTGTTGCGTTGCTGCAGCTAGCTTCTCTTTTGTCATTACGATCCCTCACCCAAATGTTTTAGAGCACACAAAGCGATGCTCTCTGTAGTTCAGCACACCGAACCTTCCAGCTGTGACTCACCACCATTCCACAGCTCCACGTGCGCCTGGAGCAGCACCTGGTCGCACACCATAACAGACAGTCTTCCATAATGTTACAATATAGTCCGAGCTTCACGGTGCCACAAAACAAGCACGTTTAGAGGATATGCATTGGCAAATCTTAATGTCAAAAATTGTTGTCGGCATTGGTCCCTGAGACCCACAATAACTGCAAAATAGGGTCCATGTTGAACAACAACCACAAGACAAGACAATCTCCTCGACATTATCCAACCACTGTCTGATAGAGAAGCTGAAGATAAATAACCGGAGAGGCACATTGAGGTAAACACAGGCCTCTTTAATGTCAAATGTCAAAGGTCACAAGTCTATTGTCACAAGAAGTAAGAAGTATATATTTTGAAATGATGTAAGGGTTGCCCACACAACCGATCACAAAGCCTCCTGCTTGCGAGAAGGTCTATCATATTTGTCTGTCTGTCTATTTGCTACCTTAAAGAGGATGTTCTAATGTAAACTCTGAAGGCAGCAACAAATCAAAGCTTTGATATTTACATAAAGCATAATAATAAACAATAAACTCACACGACGATCACATGATTTGTTTTGGTGTTTTTTTTGGGGTGTTTTATGGCGACCTGGCCAACCTTATAGGCCTCCCAGTACTTACATAGTACATAATGATACCTTACATCTCCTGACAATGAAACTGAAAGCTGTTTACGTAACAGTGCAGCAATCTGTGGGCACGTATGTGAAATGTGCCCTTTTCCATCCTGTGTGACTACTTATGTCCTTGCTTTTTTACCTTTTTTTTTCCAAGGTACGTCGAATGTTCTGCTCGATGATTATGTAATGGCTGGGCGAAAGGCTCTGTTTACACTGCAAATACCCCGTGCACTGCAAGTTAACCGTAGGTGGTGTTTGTTTGTACGGTGGTGGGGTTGGAAAATGTCTTGGCACCGTAACAATCCAACATCAGAGCACCGCCTCCTCTCGGAAATGCACGCACGCACGCACACACACACACACACACACACACACACACACACACACACACACACACACACACACACACACACACACACACACACACACACGCACACACACACACACACACACGCAGGCACGCTCGCACACACACACACATACACACACACACACACACACACACACACACGTGGCTGGAAAGCAAACACACACACAAACATTGATGCATAGAAAATTAGAAAATGAGAAACAGTGAGGGAGCGAGCGAGAGACAAAGAGAGCGAGAGAGAGAGAGAGAGAGAGAGAGAGAGAGAGAGAGAGAGAGAGAGAGAGAGAGAGAGAGAGAGAGAGAGAGAGAGAGAGAGAGAGAGAGAGAAATGAATCAGAAGTGAGAGTTGTTTGCATAACATTTTTCTAATACACATATACACATACACTGCTCAAATCATTACAAAGCACTGAGCTACCACCGAAGCCTTAAGGCCTGTATGGAACAGATGACTAGTTGTATAAGCCACTCAGGGAGGACAGAGTAGGCATAACACTTGAGCTCACTGCTGTTATGAAAACACATTGTTTAGCGCTGCGATGGCCTTCATCAGATGAAAACATGACAAGTAACCCCATAAGGACGACAGAGCTTGAACCAGTAAGCACCAGAGGGGCCTACCCTTCCTGTCGGGTTTGGATCGGTTCGGACACGATTTTCTCAAATCTGATCCCCATGGGTATCAATTTCAGGGCTGGTTTAAAAATGTAATGGCAGGGATGAAGGCTAACCCAGGTACAAAGCTGTGTGTCTCTGTAAAGTTCTCCACCGAAACCCAACCGTAACTGAGTCCGACTAGGGCCAACAAGTTGGAGCTGTGATGTAGCATTGCTACATCACAGCTTAGGGTTTAGGGGTATCAGCCGAATGGCTTAGTATTGGAGTGCCCGGTACACTGTGTATATCTCGTAAATTACCCCACTAATAATGCATGGATTGTTACCCAACTTCTGTAGTAGTACATATATGGTCTGTACTCACAAAACGAGGCATTTTAAAGTTTGTAAGTGCACCAGGAGTTTATTTAAAAGGCTACCGCTGCGTCGACGTCTCTTCCGTCTTTCCGGATAAGTTCGTAAAAGTCCTCTTCAAAACTCACAAGTGTAAGGAAAAAGTTAGTGAATTCAACACTCCATCTAATTTCAAGTATTCAATTATTCCAGTTGTCAATACATTTCGATGAAGTGTTGAATGCCTCGTTTTGTGAGTACAGACCATATATGTACTACTGCAGAAGTTGGGTAACAATCCATGCATTTTTAGTGGGGTAATTTACGAGATGTACACATTGTACCGGACACTCCAATACTAAGCCATTTCGGCTGATACCCCTAAACTTGATAAATATTGACCG
>JAXIVH010001080.1:5000-17500 GCA_036785325.1 Urophycis tenuis | reverse complement strand
TCATGCACAAATACAAATACAAACACTTTTTTCATGCAAATCATATCAAGAAGTCTTTATTTCAAAATTGTTGTTAATGGCATACAGCATGCCGGTTGCCATATCTATAATTTGTTATCCATTGAAGAAAATCTGGCGGATAACGCTCTGTTGTTGTATTCAGCAGATGTGTTTTCAGAGCTTTTGATTCATATTGAAACGCTGGGCTCTGTGAATAGATTTTTTTTCTTATGGCGCAGAACGGAAAACTAAAACTTTGCTCTTTGATACTTTATTATCATCCTGAACATTACTTTACATAGCATTGTTTATGCCTTGCCTTTAAAATGTTCTTATTCTGGATTGTTTTGGCTTTCAACCTCCCATTGCTAAAATACTAGATTCTTTCATTCCTTCCTTTGTTTTGGCCTTGATAACCCATTAAGGCGGGACTTAAGAGTACAGAAAGTGCTCTCTGATGTTGGCATGGTAACAAAAGGAATGGTTGTACATCTTCATTTTGAATAACAAATGATTATCTCTTTTTTTAACGCTAAGCACCAACTCAACATATTGCAATGTCCTTCACTTATTGAAGTTGATTGCAGATGGCTTTGCATATTCATTTATCAGCCACTAGCCAATCAAAAGATGGCTGTGGCTGACAGAGGTCATAACAAGTAAACACTTATCACATGCTGGATAGCAAGTGTTGGGTGGCAATGGATTAGATATTCATGCAGGGGCTAATGTTGAGTTAAGTGTGTTGGTATTGCATTGTATTTGTATTGGGTTTGACACTGCCTTTCATAAAAAGGTCTCCCTTTGGGAAACCCAACACTGTAGACTCACACACACACACACACACACACACACACACACACACACACACACACACACACACACACACACACACACACACACACACACACACACACACACACACCTGGATAAATACATAGACTGGCTTCTAACTTCTAAAACACAAACAATTCAAACATTGGGGTGTTTATGTTTGTCAATATATTTGGTTGATTATCATTATTATTATGACACAAGATCTCCCTTGTTCTGATTAATGCAACAGGGACTGTGGGTTGTGTTTGTGTGCGTGTGTTTCTTTAAGTGATAGAACACATACACAAACACACACACACACACACACACACACACACACACACACACACACACAAACATATGCCAAACTTAAACAAACCCTTTTTATTGCTCCTTGCATCATATAATTTAAATAACACAGATGACTCTTTAGAGCTGAATATCTTGACAGCTGAGGAGTACTGTAGAGCTTTCAATGCAAACATCTCTTTAGATGTTGAACTTAAGCTAGCATACCTGCCTTCGAGTTCCACCCAAACAATAGTTGCCTCTCATCCAGTGATTTTCCTTCTCAAAGCAATCAGGGAGAAATGACCAAATTCTGGCGGCAAAGGCTACATTTTACAAAAAAAGATGTCCCGTCATCCGTCACTGTTGGACTCTGAAACGTCCACCATGTCTAATTGAATATTCAAATCATTACAAGCGTTCAATATATAGTGGAATGAGTGAAGTCACAGACAGACAAATGTATTGATAATACACAGAATGTGCAGTGTGGCTGACACTAATGATAATGCACTCAGGAAAGAGGGAGAGGGAGAAAGAGGAGATGGGGCCTTAAGGAGAACATGAAAGGGAAACAGAGATGAGGATACAGAATTGAGTAGACACAGGAGAGCCTAAAGTGTCAGACATACGTGTGCTTCAGATATCCTGTGTTACTTCATGACGTTGTGTGTGTTTGGTCCTATCTTCCTATCTGCTGTGCGCGTCTGCGCTTCGGGTCGTGTGTCTGAGTCTGTATGGCCCCAGATATGTTTGTGTTAAAGGAAAAGCTTAGGATTATTTCAGCCTGGACCCTGCTCTCTGATCATTCTGGTTCTAGGGGACTAATGGGGACAACGGTTGGTGAAATTGGCCCAGTATCGAGCGGGAACGCTGCCGCAGTAATCCGCTAAAACATGCCGCAAAGTAGTCCTCTGGGGCGATTACACTCTGTCATTTTACGACCTCTAAAAGTTCTTGTTTTTGTCACTGATGGGCTCAGATTATTGTCTTGTCATTATGGGAAGGATCCCCACAGAGAAATACAACATCTGTTTGTTATTGCTAAAAAAAAGTTTCCATTAAAAACTCAATGATTTCTGTTTTGTTTGCTTTCGTGATAAGCGGCCATTGTTCCCATAGATCAGTCCATTGTTCCCGCAGAGCCCAACAGTGTCACCGTCCACACCCTGTTTGTAACATTCACAACACGGCACATGCAAGGGCTTTCATCAGTGAGCCGTGGGCTCAGTCACCTCTGTGTTAACTCATTTGGCGATAGTGACTGAACAGACATATATCCAAATGAAAATGTTAAGAGATTGCAACTGTAATGTGTGTGTCTCCTAGTGTCTGAGGGGGTCCGTGTGACTATCTGTGTTGACATTTATGCGTGTGTTTGTCTCTGTGCTGTCGTTTTTTGTGTGCGCGCGAGAGTCAGTTTCCATGTGTTCTTGGAGAAAGTGTTTGTGTGTGTGTGTGTCTATGTGTGTCTTCAGGCTTTTGTCTTGCCTCCTTGGCACTGAATGTTCCCTCTGTGTTTCAAGGACAGTGACAGAAGGACAGAAAGAAAATAGCGGGCGAGAGAATGAAGGAGGGAAAGCTGACAGACCGCACCAGAACACACTCTCTCTCTCTTTTCACTTCACACACTATTCACGTGTACCCTGCCCCCGACTGCTTCATGGTCCTCTCTCTCTCTCTCTCTCTCTCTCTCTCTCACAATCTCACAAAGAAAATTAAAGCCATCGCGGTGTCAATTTAATTAATTTTTTTAGAAAAAGGTATCTGCTTTTGAATGCAGAATCTGTATAGCCTGGCTGACGCGTCTACATCTCGATGAGATGGTGGTCTGGGAACTAGGTGTGCATTTTCTCGTATTTGAGGCGTGGTTTACGAATGCCTAGAGCCGTTTATTGGGCGCTACGAATGTCTATCAAATGGCGTCTGGTTCTTCACATGCTGCTTTGCGCGCGATTCATAGCCAATTGCTACTAAAAAATTAGCTACTAAAATTAAATTAATAGCTACTTAATACACTTTCTAAGGCTGCATCGAACCGTAACGTTGTGTCCGCTGCCATGTTGGATTAACACGCTACAAGCTTCGGTGTTCATCGTCTTGCTGCCCCCCGTTCTGTGATTGGTTCCCTAACTCAGGGGGAAATAAGGGCGGTGGTTTCCAGGCTGTCTTTGCAGTGAGAATGAAATCGCGCGCAAAGCAGCATGGGAATTCCCAGGCTAGAATCTGTAGGCAACGGGACAAGAATGTGGCATCAGATGCCTTCTTTGTTTCCATTTGTCTGATTAGTTTTGACCAATAACTAGGGTGACCAGATGCTTCTCAGATTAACATATTACATATATGACCAGACCATGCTCAGATTAAAACATTATTTCACTATCCAATGAGGGCTATAACTTACCTGTCCAATCACAGAGCCAGGGGGGCGGGCCTTTCCAGTAAATTTGTCAGCCAAGGTGTAGAACGCATGGGTGCCAGACACTCAAATAAGATAAGTAATTAATCAAATCAGGTAAATAGACAATGATTAACTGGAATAAAGCTGGAGACACAAACATTCATATGAGTCAACAGGAGGTGTAACATCAAGTTGAGCTCCTGAATCTAACATTAGTAGGTTAGTAGCCTGCTTGTTTTTTTTTAATAACCAGGGCAGTGTTCCAGATATCCATACTTCCATGAGTACACTTACACATAGTACACTATCCGCACTCACTAAATGCGCAGATTTTCAGATGTTAGTGTTGTTCCGAATCCCATACTCTGTGGTGCTTACTGGAAATTAGCTGCGCGGCCGCGTCAGCCGGCAAACACACGTGAATCCATTACGCCTACAGATGTCTAGCCATTTTTGAACTGAGCGTGGCTCAGCCTGGCTCCTCATCTTCCGCTACGTAGCTAAGATGGCTGCCGTTGAGTATGGAAAGTGTACACCATTGCACACTCACCGTACTAACCGTTTTCAGGGCACCATCCGCATGGGCGTAGGTTTGGTTTGAAATGTGCTGGGGACAGAGACGCATTCGGAAGTGCATTTTCAGAAGTGCTGGGTACAATGACGCGCATTCATTTTTTCCCCCTTTCGCGCAGGTCATGTTAATTAATAAAAATGTATACAAAAATGTGATGATGACACACGCACACACAAACACACACACACACACACACACACACACACAGACGCGATGTCTTGACTGCTCACGCACAGAGCTCTAATACTTTTCATTGGATAATGTGATTCAGATAGGTGCAGTTCATGGCCGTGTCTACCTGCTGAATGTAACCGCTGTGAAACAATCGGGAAATAACGTTTCATTTCTCTGATTAACGGCTTTATCGAGACCGGCGCTCGCTCTCTGTTATTGTTACTCTATGTCTCTCTACCAAAGTGCTAGCTCTCTCTCCGTCTCTCTCTCTCGTCATCGGACACAAATCAAATTAAATGTTGTTTCTATTTTGTGTAAATTAGGTTAATGCTTTTGTGTTTTCTTGTATTATCAGTTCAACTTGTTGTACTTACCTGAGGAAATCGTGGATATTGTAACGTGTTGGGGGAGTGTTTCCCAGAATGCATTGCGACATTCTGGCATTCTGTGTCATTACATGTTATTGCTATTAGATAGGGTTTGGAGGCGAATGTTCAGGACATGTTGGGTTGCATTTCACTGTTTCATTACGTTCACTTTGTTAACTATTGTTTTTGGTGTAGCCTGTGGGCCAGTAATCATAGTTGCTTTCTCAATCTCCTTTTTTTTTAGTTTGTACAATTAGTCTCTGTCATACTCATGTCTCTCTTCCGGGCTCATAGCAGAACGTCACTATTTGGGAAAGGGTATGGTCATCAATTAAACTCTGACGTAGTATCATCAGGCTTATGTATAGGCACCTGGGGTCCTTAAGCCAGTAGCTTGCGTTCAACACCACTGCTTCGGAGAGTTGTAGCTGCGTCACGGGTGCTGTGTGTGAAGGAGGGCAGATGGTGACGGAGCAGCTAGATGTTGATGCGCGTATTGGCAGGTGACGCTGTGTTGAGTGAAACAAGTGTCTGTTGGGCACTGTAACCGTGGCAGTAAGGGGTCGATTTCCAGAGGCCATCAGCCACCATGTTGTAGCCTACTCTCGACAGGTATGTGTTAAACCTGATACGTGTACTACGTTGTGAACCGGCAGGCCGTAGCGGGCATTTATATTGGCACTAACTGTGGACAACACGGTGATGTAGGCTAGCAGCACTTATGACTGTATGCCACGCATGTTTTTAAATTGTGATTACAATTGCCTTTTTCATGTGTGCCGCTTTTAAGGCTGTTGGGTTAGCACAGCCAATTAGTTTCGTGATTGCTATTTTTGCACGACGGTAAAGTGTTAGCAACCCTTCTTACCCGTGTCTGTTTTTATGTTTACAGTGTCCTAGAACCTCGCAGCTACGCAGGAATGTTAGTTGCTGTTCTCTTTTACGTATGTGTTTTGATGCATTGGTGCCGCTTGTAGATTGTTTATTGTCTTGTTTTTGTTTGTTTTCCTCTAGCCTACCGGCCAAGGTAGCATTGTGTGGTGACTTAGTTAATGTGAGCCGCAGGCTAGAGTGGATTTATTTTGTTTTTGTTTTTTTTACTTTACTTCTAGTCCATGTGTCTCCCTTCCCCCCCTCTACAGCTAATAGCCTCAGTACCGGTAGGGCCCACTAGTGACTTACTAGAGAAGGGCGGTCTCCCTAGATTCTCACTCCAGTAGGCCTAGTCCAGAGATTGCAGTGTGTGTTTAGTGTGGACTCTTAATTGCCTTGTCACATATCACCTGAGTGCCGTGAATGTGTATTGCAGTGCTTTTTGTTTTCTTTCCCTGAACTTAAACACGTGTGTCATAGAGGCCAGGCCTGCTATCAGTTTTTCCTAGTGGCCTACCTCTGAGGTTCCCCAGTCCCCTACTGTGTCTATGTATTGTGTATTTATTTCCTTATATGGTGACCAACCGACTGCGGTTTTGTAAAATATTTAAAAATAAAGATTACCTTTTGTACTTTCTCAAACTGTGGTAAACGTGTCATTGAGTTCCCCTTGCTCCGATATACTTTAGTCTCTCAAGGGGTGGCGTAGTCAACATACCCTGTAGGGGTCCTACATTGGGATGAGTCAGGGAGCACCATTACTCAACGCACTATGGCATCTTGCCATACCACTACCACTCCGCTCGTAACCGCGTGTAAAGTCCGCTTGTGACCCTGTCATTCTAAAGCGACTGGTAAGAGTAGATTCTTTCATAAAAAGTGGTGGGTACAAAATGACTCATGACGAAAACTGGTAGGTACGCGTCCCCACCGTCCCCACCGTATTCTACGCGCCTGACCATCCGGGTCCTTTCAATACACTTCTTTTCAACCGTGATCCTAATCAGAACACCCTATGTACTCAAACTAATTATAGTAAGTAAGGTAAGTATGGATATCGGAACATGGCCCTGCAGGTGAATATACTGTAGTTCAGCGTGCTATGAGGAGAACATTCTGCCCCATGGCGGTTTATAGACATGTCTAGTTTGGCGATGTCGTCGTAACGTGGCTGAGCAATGAACGGGACGATGAATAATAAAAATTAGCTATTTAGTTGATATTTTACAGAGTTGCAGTATACTGTATATGTTGACATGATCCCCCCCGCGTGCCTTACGCAACACTAAAGATAAATACATGGACGCTTTGTACTAGTGGCCTGGTTAAACATTCAATCATGTAGTCTAATGGTTGGGTAATGGTAATGGGTTTTTTAGCCTATTGTGATGATTTATTGATGACATGCAGTATCGCAAGGACTGCAATTCAGCTGGCAATATAGAGTAGAAAGGCAGTGAAAGCTATATAATGGATGCATAACACTGAAAGTGGCATGTGATGATAGCTGTTACTTGCATCTATTATTTGCTTCAACTTGATACAAATGGTCTTGGCATCTCAGGTTGCACCTCCTCCATGTTCACTACATCTTCATAGCATGTCTCCAAACATGCCTCAACACATTTTGTATGAACATGGAGGAGGTGCAATGTGAGATGCCAAGGAGATACCAATGGTATCTCCTTGGCATCTCACATTGCACCTCCTCCATGTTCACTACATCTTTTTCTACCATGTCTCCAAACATCCCTTGAAACATGTGAAGCTGGCTCGATTGACCATCCTCTGCACACGGCGCATCTTAAAAGAGTAATGACTCAAGGTGATGTAGTCTAACGTTTTTGTTCCCTGGAAATGCTTGAGTGTCTGTCTATTACTATAACGGTGCCTTTCGCACAAAGTTGTAAACTAACCAAAGCCTCTTTTTACCAGACCCAGATGTTGGCTGGAAGGTTGTAGTGAAACCTGTGAAACATGACTACAGTCTGATTGTACATCCAAAGCAGCTCTGATGTCAGCAAATGGAATAGGGATTATGGTGAAAATATCAACCAGTAGAGTTGCAAAATGCCCAAACAGTAACACCATTAAACTGTAAAAAAATACTTCTGAAATCTTTCTTGTCCGTGGTTCAATCCATCTGACTGAATAAGTCAACATCTTGTGTTGTTGATGCTGATGGAAATTCTGGGGGGAATCTGGGGTGAAGTCATGGTATGTGGAGAAGGACAAGTCTCTTCTAAATGCTTAAAAAAGTCAAAACAAAATATTTACACAAATAACTTTGATATAATATTTACACAAATAACTATTTGTGTAATGAAATCATAACTGATGGTTATGATTTGGAACCCTTGCCCCATTATTCAGCAATGATTTGTTGATTGGTAGTGTTGATTGGAGTCCTTTTTCTGCACAAAATATAAGGTTTCTACTAGTAAGACGCAAACTGCAAAGTCAATGGGATCGAGCTCCTGTCTACAGGCCAAGTGAGGCTCAGGGGAATCTGCTGTGTGCAACTGTTCTACTGCTGTACTAGTTTCATTCCATCTATGAAAACGTTCCACTCTGCAGCCGTTGATGTTGATGTCCGCGTCCAAGACATGGTGAAGCTTTTCGGGCTCTTGCAGTGTAACACAGCGGTGAGTGGCGCGCATTAAAACACTCAATCATATACACAATGACGGTACTGGCTTGAATCCACCCTACTGGGGTGCTTAACCCCATTGACCGGGAGATAACGTAGTGAAATGTAATTGCTGATTTTGTAGTGAAATCATTTAGGTCTGAGCATGCCCATTTGCTATTCAGCTGGAAGCATCAAATGTGGGAGCACAGTTTCATAGCCGTAGGTTTGGTTTGTGCTCACAGACTTGATTCATGCACGTAAACTTGGTATTCAAACACAAGATTCAGTTCTGTGAATGTTTTTTGTTACCCACAAATGGATAGATGTGTAACTGAAACTCTATTTTGTAGCTGCAAACCTTTGATGTGCAACTACAAAGATGTTTTTTGCACATTCACACATTTGAACTCATTTACGTATTTTTTTTTTTACACATTTCGATACGGTGATACACAGCAACAATACTTCTGACCCTAATTTGATTCCATATTTACAGAGATTAGCCAGAATGTGTTCTGTGTTTGACAACACTTCAAAAAAATGTGATGTTTGTGTATTTTGTGGAGAAACGTTTGAAATCGGCTGAACATAAAATGGTCTGTCAGTAAATGACGCTGTGCAGAGAGTAAGCTGGGTACTCTTGACACCCAGTCGTAGACCTTGTTAAGGCCCCTCTTTCAACTCCAACTCTGCTTGTGTATCAAGTCACTAATGGCACCGTTACCAATTACCAGCACACAGAGGAGAAAGTCTTGGCCCGGATACCCGTTATACGGCTACACCGCAACCCCAGGACTATTGGGCCCGTTGTCACCAGAGGTAAATCGTCGCCGGACGACAGCCGTTGGTTTCCCGGCATTGAGCTCCAGCCATCCTTCCAGCTCCATTAAGTTCCCTTCCTTATCAATCCCATTCGTCATTGGATTTACTCTCCCCATTTACTTACCCCGTACGAGGGAAGGGTATGATGCAAGGACCCGTGAGTGTAAATGTGGTCGTCATTGAAAGCAGCGCTTATGATATTGAAATACTGAGCGTTGAAATTTTTTTTTTTTTAAATATTGGATATGTTAGAATTACATGCGTCACACATGTGGGGGTGTGAGTGGTTTGGCGCTGGGAGAGATAGGAGGGCGCTGTGCCCTCCATGAGTTACAGGCTGATATTGTCAATCAGTAAGAACCTAGCAAGCCCAACCATTATCATTCATAGTTAGATTGCTGAAAGATGCCTTTGGCTGGCAAAAAGTAATGAAAAAACACCTACAAACTACATTTGTCCAACTTTCACACCCTCACCACTAAATATTTTCACTAGATGTCTAAGGAGATGTTAAAAATATTTCATACTTCTGTGAATACTTTTTCCTGTTTTATTATTACAGACAAGCAGAATCCTGCTGAATGTATGGCTGTGGTTTGTCTGCTTATCATTGGAGGGCGTCGTAATGTTCGTACGGTTCTGAGCGGCACCATCTGTACGCCATCTTTCCACCCGTCCCATCGCAAATCCTTTCACCTCCCTTCTTCTCCTTCCCCTCCCCATAACCATTTCCTTCCTCCTCCTCTGGTTGTGGAGCTAGCATCGAGGCGCTGTCTGTTCCCCTCCCTCCCTCAGTTCACTCTACTCCTCTGCTTCTGCTGACCTATCTCCTTCTCCTCACCTCAGATTTTCTTTGTCTCTTCTTGTCTATTTTGGTTTTGTACCTTATCTCTCATGTCCCCCTCCCCCCCCCCCCCCCCCCCTCCCCCCCACACACACACACCTCCCCCCCCCCCCACCTTCTCCTATCAGCAGCTGCCTGGTCTCTCTCTGACCTGTTTTGTAGTTATATCACCCTATGCCCTGCCCCTCTCCAGGGGGCATCTCGCTGTCCTCTTGACTTTGGGCACACGGCTCCGTGAAAGACCAGCTGCTGCGCACTATGCAGACGTGACACGACACCGATGTGCACAATGCAGACGTGCACTACGGCGTGGAACGCCATGCAAATGTGCACTACACTGCTGAGTACTATGTACATTTGTACTACACCGCTGGGCACTATGCAGACATGCACTATACCGCTGGGCACTATGCAGACGTGCACTATAGGCTACCGCTGAGCACTATGCAGACGTGCACTATACCGCTGGGCACGATGCAGACGTGCACTATACCACTGGGCACTATGCAGACGTGCACTATAGGCTACCGCTGAGCACTATGCAGACGTGCACTATACCGCTGGGCACGATGCAGACGTGCACTATACCGCTGGGCACGATGCAGACGTGCACTATACCACTGGGCACTATGCAGACGTGCACTATAGGCTACCGCTGAGCACTATGCAGACGTGCACTATACCGCTGAGCACGATGCAGATGTGCACTATACCGCTGGGCACTATGCAGACGTGCACTCTACCGCTGGGCACTATGCAGACGTGCACTATAGGCTACCGCTGAGCACTATGCAGACGTGCACTATACCACTGGGCACTATGCAGACGTGCACTATACCACTGGGCACTATGCAGACGTGCACTATACCACTGGGCACTATGCAGACGTGCACCATAGGCCAGCGCTGAGCACTATGCAGACATGCGATACGGCGATGAGCGCTATGCAGGTGAGCACCAGGCGGCTCACACTATGCCGACGTCGCACCACGACACTGGCGTGCACAAAGGCGACATTCACGGTAGCCGGCTCGTTGCTCTGAAGCCCAAGAAGTAAAAAAAGCCTTTTTTCCCTCAGTCTTTCATTTTTTAAAATTTATTTCAGGAGGTGTGTGCAATAACGAAGGGACGCGCAGCGGAAGCACAGAGGTGATTGTGAGTCGTCTGGCCGGGCATTAACACACACACACACACACACACACACACACACACACACACACACACACACACACAGACACACACACACACACACACACACACACGTACGGTAGCTATGGATGTGCCTAATGATGTTTGCTCTCCTGTCTGCAGTCACCCACACACCCCAGTCTCTCTTCTTCCTCCTTTGTTCTTTTCCTTCTCTCTTCTTTCTGTCCTCAAGCTCTCGCCTCTATCCTGCGGAATTTGTTTTTCCTCCCTTCCTCCACTTTATCATGTAAGAGTAAATCAATGAAGACAGTCCCTGTGTTACTCCACTCTGTGCTGATGACAAGCCCCCCCATCTCCTCGACCACCAACACACACACACACACACACACACACACACACACACACACACACACACACACACACACACACACAGACACACACACACACACACACACACACACACACACACACACACACACACACACACACACACACACACACAACACAGACACGCGCACGCACGCACACACACCTTCAAATATTTATACCGACATCCACTCATGATCCTGAAATATACAAACAACTGAAATGTGGCTTCTAAATTTAACCAGTGTGTGATGGAAGCCATGGTGTGATTTGTGGTTGTGGTCCATTTTGATTCTGGAATGGGGAGTCTTTATCGGAGCCCTGGGTTGTTCCGGGTTGTTCCGGTTCAAAGCACGAGGCAGAACAGGTCACTCAGGCCGCCCTGTGGTGAGTCCAAAATAGCAAGTAGCATGTCGTCCCCGGCAACAAAAAAACTACTTTGGTTCGGCCAAATGGGAGAGAAACCCCCCCCCCTCAAATCGTGTGTATGTGTTCATATTTTATAACGCATGGAAGTACCACAGCCATGGCAGGGGAAAACACAGAGACGGTACATTCACACCTTCTTACTGCACACAGTCAGAGTGCTGTTTTTGTGTGCTTTGAAACTCTTCAAACAAAATAAGAAAACATCAGTTTTCAGTCATGGTTTCCTTTGTATATGGAGATGTACTTGGGTGGATAGGCATGTTGGACAGATGGTTCAGTAGTACTGACCTCTGCAGCTGTATTTCTTTAATATTTGTAGTCATGTAAACCATAGGCCAACGGGCTCTCTGTCAGAGCTGTTGACTAGGTGGCATTTGTTGAATATCAAGAAATTTAATACACATTTGTATACATTGTAGTTAAGTGAGACACTGCAGAGAGCCACTAACTAACTAACTAACTAACTAACTAACTAACTAAGCAACCAACCAACCAACCAACCAACCAACCAACCAACCAACCAACCAACCAACCAACCAACTAACTAGTCGAATAGACAATATAAACACAATGTAACAAACCAAAAAAACTATATGGACGTATAACAAGCCACATGAAGACCGACATTGAACGCTTGCTTTGTTAAAAAAAATAACATTGGTCTTCTACTCATCAAAACACTGGCTTGTATTTGTAATTTGTTTTAAAACAATAGATTTATGAATTATCTTGTGGGTAACAAAACGATCCACCTTCTAGCTATC